>SEYY01003644.1:7500-10000 GCA_009176605.1 Armadillidium nasatum
ATAAAATAGAACAAAAAAAAAAAAAAGTTTTATTATTTTTTAAAAAAATCAAAAAAATCACCAACCCTGCTTAGAATAGATTAAAATAAGATAGTTTCCTGATTAAACAATTTATTGAAATTCTTGGTTTTGTTTTTCACTTAGGCGTTCGAACATTCTAAACTAGAAATTGCGCTTTTATGGTATCAGAATGTGCCCTCAAACAATTCTGCCGAAGTTTTGGCTTCAAAAAAATTGTAGCTTCACTACAACTTTCTTTGAACTTTCCATTTTAAGACTATTTTTGTTATATATATATATATATATATATATATATATATATATATATATATATATATATATAATATATATATATATATATATATATATATATATATATATATATATATATATATATATATATATATATATATATGAAAGAAAAGCAAATAGAAATTTTGATAAAGTGTGCTCTTCACACCTGGTCTCAAAAAGCAAGACCTTCCATTTTCTCTTGCAGATCAGACAATGATATTGGGACTTTACAAAAATGGGAATTTTTGCATTCTTTTCCCTTTCAATTCGTTGAAAGATGCTTTCTTCCATGGTTTTAGTGATACACTGGTGAATTTCAGCCACTGAAGTGTGGTTTCTTTATCACAGTCGATAACAACCACCTTTATTCTTGATAGATTCTTGAAAGGCATTCAATTGGTCCATTGATAGGAGTTCCTTGGGATAATCTTTGGGGACTTTCTATCTTGATTCCACTTGAATCATCCCATTCACTTTCCCCAGTTCTTTTTCTTTTAGGTGTCCCTTCTGGAGTGAATTCACCATTGCTGGCTCTCAAATGCAGTCATCGGTACAGTTAGTGAGTCTTTGAAAATGTTACCAATTTTCACCTATACCAACTAACAGAATGTTATCTGCATGTTGTCTCTGTATACTCACAGTATTGACTGATTCTTCTCTGAGGGAACTTTTCAGACAACAACAATAGAAGTTTGCAAGGGTAGTTTTTATCACCTTAAGTTTTCCCCTGGAAAACCTTTGGTAAAACTGGAAAAAAAAACTAAATAATTAAAGTAGAACAACTTTTACTTATCAAATTTGGGTACAGTTATTATACTTGAGGTATTTAATTTGCTGCTAGTCTGCTACATTGAATTGGGTAATGAATATTAACTAATTAAGCAGTAAAATTCTAATATAATTATATAAACTAATATTATATTTAGGTGATTAAACAATAAAATTATAATATGACTTGACAAGTTGACAGGCTTGTACACAGTACAGATTATACAGTAGCCAGTAGGCTGTAGTAACTAGCTTCCCTAGCATTATAACTTTATTTTATAAATTTTACACACACCCACGTACGCACAAATGAAGAAACAAAAATCAGGAGTCACGACAAGCAATCAACTCCCAACTCTGACTTCCCATTCCTATTGTGTACATGAATGAGTTGGTAATTCCATGATAGCAGGCACCAACCCCATCGTCAGAGGCATATATATATATATATATATATATATATATATATATATATATATATATATATATATATATATATATATATATATATATATATATATATATATATATATATATATATATATATATATATATATATATATATATATAGGGTCATTCCAAGTCACTTCAACTTAAATTTGGCAATTTTTTCCGTGACCCCTTTCGATTTTTATGAAAAATGGCACACTAACAGATCTTGTTGAGAAAATATGAATGGCGTTTATTGCAGGTCTCTAGCTCATACGGTTCAGAAAATATGACCTTTGAAACTTTGGTCAAAAATGTCAATTTTCAGAGAGTAGTCCGAGGTCAAAATACAATATCTCGGCTTCTATGGCACTTAGAAGCATCGTATAAAGACCATTTAAAAGATCTTGAATAGCGGTACAACATTTATTTAGATGATTTTGACCTCGGAGGTCAAATAAAAAATTTGACCTATTGGTGACCTTGACCTTGAAAAAAAACCTATTCGATTTTTTTCAAACTGCTGAATTATTGTTATATATATATATTTTAATATATATAATATATATATATATATATATATATATATATATATATATATATATATATATATATATATATATATATATATATATATATATATATATATATATATATATATATATATATATATATATATATATATATACTTTTTACAAAAACATGAGAATTCCATAAGCTTATAGACATTTTTTTTTTCAAGGCAGCTCATGAGAAAACCAAGAAAACCATTCAGGAAATTTCAAACATTGGTACAAAAATGAGACGACCATCTACTCCTCCTCGGGTTAAAACAGTGGAGTTTATAAGGTAAGTTATTTCAGTTTTTCTTTTTAGTTTTGTTTTTTTATTTAAAGAAATACTAAATGGTGTATTCATTAAAGGTATTTATTTTACGCTTTTCTATTTTCATATCTTGTGATAGTTTGATCTTTTTGGGAAGGGAAATTGTATTATTTAAAATTAAATA
>SEYY01003644.1:15000-57500 GCA_009176605.1 Armadillidium nasatum
ATTATTGAGGTATTTTAAAATATGGTTCTACCTTCCTAATATTAACTGACATAGGTAACATTATTTTTTATCAGTAATTATATAGTTAACTTTTTTATCCATTATTTTGTATCAGCTATTATAGCATGCTTCAAGCTTATTACAGATATGTTTGTTTTGAAGCAATATCCAGTTATTATTTTGAAGAAATTTTGGCATATATGCTCGTGGAGTTTCAGAATCAAATGGAAAAGATAGAGTAAGAGTAAGGATGATTCGTAAATCTTCGGCATAAAACTTTATTGAGGAGGGAACGATTAATTAGAGTTAGTTGTTGATTGAAGAACAAATTTTGAAAAGAAGATGCTGTCCATATTGTTTTAAATCTGGTGTTACATCTTCAGTAAGGAAAGGAAAATGAAGAACTAAGACATTTGAAGGATGTCAACTCCAGTTAACAAATAGATTTATCCAGAAAAAAAATTAAAATGCTGAGGATTTTTTTCATTAAAATTTTCCATCAAATCTTTTACATTAGGGCAGCAGGCGAAGTAGGTGAATGCTTATATTATTCTAAATCATTTTATCTTATTAATGTTTTCGGGAAACGAACAAAAACATGCCAGCAATTGGTACTGTGGATATATGTCTTGGAGTTTGTAATATGAAATTAAACCATTTTTAGGCTTAATGCTTCTTCAGTACAAGGACAATATTTTCTGACTGTGATGTTTTGAATGTTTGAGTAATTGAAATTCCCTTCTATATTAGTATTTAAAAAGGAAAAAACAAAACAAAAGTATTTGCATAATATATATATATATATATATATATATATATATATATATATATATAATATATATATATATATATATATATATATATATATATATATATATATATATATATATATATATATATATATATGGTAGAAAATCAACAAGGACAGTAAGTATACTCAAACTCATCATCCAATTTAGAGTTAAGAGATCCTGGTACGAATATTATTAAACAGGATAAAGTTAAAAGAAATATAGTAAACAGAGGTTAATAAAATGCTATTGCCTTTTGTGACAGTGTTCTTGATAGAATGAAGGAACATAGTTCAGTCTTGAACAAGAGAAATAATCAGATAAAAAAAAGAAATTAAGATCTGAATCTTTTGATAAGGGATTGTTTAAATGGGGCCAATAGTCTTTCCAAGAAATATATCATGACCAAAATGAAAGTAAACCTACAATATATATTTCCGTTGCTAAAATTACAATGGAAATTTGTTCGTAGTGGAAAAATTTTTAAATGCATTGTTTAAAAAAAAAGTGTTATTTGCTACAATTATAAAATACATGAAAAATCTGATGTCGGCATTTTTAAGACTGCCTTTATACCAGTGAAAATATCCTTTAGGAAGGTTTTTTAAAATGGAAACTAATGTGGAAACTAATGCAACCTTGGTAAAGTCAGTAATAAGAGCAGATAGATGATGAATCGCAAATATAGATTTCTGATGAACCAATGGTAGTTTGGGACAGGAAAATCCATTAATACACTGGTATTTCTTGGAGAAGTGATGGTAGTTTACGAAAGGCACTGTAGGATATACTGGAAGGAAACCTTCATGAGAGAAATTTATTAGGATTGCCTAAAAATAATGACATTTTGCTAGGATCTGCCGCAGCTATCAATATATCCAATGAAGCATCAAAGATTCTTGATAATAATAAGCAAATGACCAGGAATAGAAAGAGTGGAAGTTAAATGTTCCTTACTGAAGTGTTAATAAATACTAAATGTTTTGAAACAATGAAAGAAGATAAGTTTTTGATGGCTTGAAAAGTCACCATGGGTTCTCTCTCCAAACTTGGATTTAATGAGTGGTGGTTCCCAGAAGGTGAAAACAAAGTTTTTGATACTATTCCATTAAAGGTCTTCATATTTAGTTACTTTTTCAAGTTCTCAAATTTCTATTTTTTTTATCTACATAATTAAAGTTTTATTAGTAATTTCACCAGAAAGAGTTTGATTTTTTTTTTTTTTTTAAATAATAATTATTAAATAATTCTTATTTTCAGAGTGGAACTTCAACTAAAAAGTCTTTCCAAACTCCTTCTCCAATATCGTCATCAACAGTCAAAGTATGTTTTACACTAATAATTATTGTTTGAAGTATATATATATATATATATATATATATATATATATATATATATATATATATATATATATATATATATATATATATATATATATATATATATATATATATATATATATATATATATATATATATATATGGGACAATTGATTAAGAATTTTTTGACGATGATGATAAAAATTGAAAAAGCGGATTTTAATTTTCATTAATTTCTAAGTTATAATATCTTCAGAACATTGATTTTAAAAATTTTAATATGTAAGAAATTCTGGACTTTAAATTTAAGCAAATGGTGTGTTCTACTCTCAAGGTTCTTTAAAGATCTTGATTATAAAGTGAGTGTCTATGAATCTTGTCCCGCTAGTTTTGCCACAGTAATTATCGGTTCCTGCAGTGATAGTTGACGATAGAAATTTCAATCTTTAGTTTTCACTGCAGCAATTTTGAAATATCACGTGATGTGAACAAACATTGAGAAGTTAGGTTCAGACCTTCTTTTAAGAATAAATACCTTTTGTAAACATTTGTACTTAGGTAGATTTATTTGCAAATTATTAGGATTATTAATTTATTTTAAATGAAACTAATTAATTAATTTCAGTTATTCGAAATTTGAATGGTTCCAATGTTTTTAATCATTGCTGCCACCAAAGTTTTTTTAAAATATTCATTTTGACTCATACATTAACTTATTTTCCTCCGTATGGCATTTATGATATTAATTAAATTAAGCGATTGCTCAAATTAATTAATTGACTAATTAAATTATTTTTTAAAATATTTGCATTTGTTTATATAGATTAGCTGATAATTCCTACAGCGAAGTGTCCCACAAAAATCAAGATTATACTAAATATTTTTGCTGTATCTGGCTTAATCGTGATATGCTGGATTTCATGGAACACATCCATAATATATTCTCCAGTTTCTGGGGTAATTCAGTTTCGTCTTGGAGATCATATTTGTACCCCACTACTAAACAGCCTTTCACTTTCAACAGAATGTGGAGCAGAGAGATATTTATAAACAAATATATATTAATTAATCGGCTGAAAATTGACAAGGACGATTGCAAAAAAATATGCTGATATTCCTGATGACGATGGCAATTAATCGACTTTATTAATATATATATATATATATATATATATATATATATATATATATATATATATATATATATATATATATATATATATATATATATATATATATATATATATATTATATATGGGGGAGAATAGAACTCCCAAGAAGATTAGGCTACCTTACATTAGATATTTGGGTATAATTGGATGTTAAGGGTACTTCCCATTTCACTCCAGTGCTGAATGGTATTCTCTCTTTTGCGCTCATTTCCACATTCTTCTACACAGAATAGTCTCTTTCACACACGATTCACACAATAAATATTACAGACATTCTTCATTTAAAAAAAAAAGTAAGTTGGCATCCAGAACAGTATCCTCAGAGAAGCCTAGAGAGGCAGCTTCCAAAAATGGCTCCTCATTCACCCTTTCCCCATCACCACTTGAGAATTGGTAGCCTCTGCTGATGGGGTTGATGTCACCAAGACTTTTGCAGCCAGCTTGCCCTGGTGCACGGTTTGTTTATTTTCATTAATTTCTGCAACATTCGCAATCTTCAATTTTCACTTTTTAACGCTACCTCCTTCTTTTCACCTCTTAATTCTTGATTGAAACTTGGGTGCTTTAGCATTCCAGTTGCAGAGCAATTCCTGTTGCTTCTTACTGTCTCTATACTCATTTTCAGCCAAGGTGATGATGTTCTTTTATCTCTAACTTGAAATCTTCCAAATTTTCTACCTTGTGACTTAGGCTCTCATGCTATTCTATGACAATTCATTTGTTCTATTTATTTAACTTCTAACTCTACTGACTATCCTAATTCGCAGACTATCTAAATTCCAAATTAGAGCACATTCTTTTTCTCCTTTCCTAAAATCATCATATTAGGTGATTTCAATGTTCACCACCGCCAATGGTTTTCTTCTAGTTCTTCGTGATACAGCCAGTGAACGTGCCTTTCATTTCTCTATTCAAAATGATCTCGAGCAGTTGGTACAGCTTCCCACTCGTATCTCTGATTTCCTTTGAGATGAACCCAACATTCTAAACCTTTTTCTAACTTCTAATCATTCTTACACTGTCAAACTTTATTCACCTCTGGGTTTTTCCGATCACTTTATCTCTATATCCTCTTCTATCTTTTCAAGTCCCCTCAAGAAATATACCCATCTATTACGAAGAAACGTTTGTGGCATTTCGATGCCGTAAGCTGGTCGTACATATTTGATTTCCCATGGAATTATTATTGTTTCAGAGGGAGTGGTCCCTCGGAGTGTGCAGAATGCATTACTGAGGTGATTCTGGTATGAAGGCATACATTCCGTATTCTTTTTCCTTCTTAATCTTACAAGCCTTTGTTTGAACCATGCTTACTTTTCGTGCTCTTGCCGACGGGATGCTGCCTTCAAAGGTTACAGTGGTCTTCAAACTCCAGACATTCATGCAACTTATATGGTGCAAAATACTGTTGTAGGCATTCATCTTTTAAGTCTGTTAATAGTGGTGTTCCTTGGGAATCTGTCCCATCCCCATTATTTTTTCTACTTTTCATTAATAACCTTTTCACTGTTATTTCATTACCTATCCACTCATTCAGCCTTTGACGAAAAAGGGGGGACCAGTCTCAACCCTCTAACTATTGCGTTTTCTTTAACCACCATTCTTTCTAAATCTCTCAACTCGACAAACCTTCTACATAACTATGACATCTTCGAAAACGCACTACTCAAGCCATCCTCTGTCCTTAAAATTCTCTCTGTTTCTTTTTCTCATGATCTTTCTTTGAAGGATCACATTACTTCTCTTTCTAAACAAGCTTCTAAGAGGTTGGGTGTTCTGAGGTTCATTTGTATTATCATCTTGCCATCCCAGTTGCCTGTTCTTTATAAGGGCGTTATTCGCCCCTGTATGCATTTGCTCGCCGTAAGTGAGAATTGCTGTGAGGGATAAAAAGTTAGCTTATGAAAAAAATTTTGGGTACAAAAAGAATAGAGGAATGAGAAGCTTATAAAAATAAAAAAGAGTAGTGCTAAAAGGGAGGTAAGAAGAGCCAAAGAAAGAGCAGAAATAAAATGGGGTAATAAAAATAGTGGAGGGTTTTAGAGAAAGGAATAAGATGTTTTGGAAGGAGGTAAGTAAGGTAAGGAGTAAAGGGGAATAGAGATAAAGGGTATTGACGGAGAAATAAGACAGGAAGAAAATTAGGTTGGGGCAAGATAAATAAAGTATTTTAGTAGTATACTGAATGTGAGGGAGGTTAGGAGTGAGGCTGTGATGAGAGATTGGGGAAGGATAATGGGTGAGTTTGAGAGGGGAATCCCAATAGAAAAATTGAGGAAAGTGAGAGTGGGTTTGGATGGAATAAGTGGAGAGATGCTGTGGTAGAATGGATGATAAGATTATTTAATTTTTGTTTGGCAAAAGATGTGGCACCTCAAGATTGGCAGGATGCATGTGACTCCTCAGTATAAATGTAAAGGTGGTAAATTTGAGTGTGGGAGTTATAGGTGGAAAGTTTGCTTAGCGTAGTGGGGAAGTGCATGGAAGAATTTTATTGAGTAAGGTAGGGATGGATCGGTTGATAGGAGAGGAACATGGGGGTTTCAAAGAAGGAAGGTCTTATATATGTATTAGGTTCTTACATTAAGAATGATTGAGGAGAAAAGTCGATATAAAAGAAGGATGTGTTCATGTGCTTTATGGACTTAGAATAAACAGTGGGAGGTCCTGAATGAGTATCAAATTGAGGAAAAAGTACAGGAAGGTATTAGAGCATTATATAGGAATAGTAGTGCATACGTGAGAGTAAACAGAAGGAAACTTGAGTTTTTTTCATGTAAATAATGGTGTAAGACCGTTGTGTAATTTCTGTGTGGTTATTCATATTATTCATTGTCAAAGTGGTGAGAAAGATAGATAGGGTAGGGAAAGGAGTGAGATTGAGGGAGCATGATGGCATGTGGGTGATGTATTTTTGGCTTGAAAGTATTGTGGATGAGTTTGTAAAGGGTTGTGATGAATTGGGCTTAAGAGTAAAGTGCTGTGGATGAAAAATGGGGAGGGAGGGGAGAGGAGTGTGAATGAGGGAGATGATATACAGATTAAGGCGGGTAGTGAGAAATTGGAGCGTGTTCCTTTAAGTATCTGGGGTTTATTTTTGGAGAGGGAGACAGTATGGGTGAAGTTGGGCACAAGATAAGAGAAAGGGAGAATGTGTTGGGTGGTTTGAGAAGAGTAAGGTTACCAAGGGAAGTGAAGGTGAGAATGTTTGAGGGAGGTTGTTTAACGGTGGTTATGTATGGGAGCGAAGTTTGGATGTTGAATGCTGGGAAGAGAAAAAAATAGAAGTTTTTGAAATTGAAAGGTTTGAGGAAGGTTTGTCGTTGTTGATGATTAATTGTCATTGGCAAAATCGGCATATTTTTTTCTCAATCGTCATCGTCTTAAGTTTTCTGCTGATTTTTTGCCGATTAATTTTCATATTTTGGCATATAAATATAATCATTGAAGTTGAACAGCTAATCCAATACCTAAAACCACAGTATATATATATATATATATATATATATATATATATATATATATATATATATATATATATATATATATATATATATATATATATATATATATATATATATATATATATATAATTTTAAGTATAGACGTGTGAGGGCGAGTGACCTTATACAGTGGTATAAAAAGGGGACATGAGCCTTAAAAGATTGGGAACCCCTGTCCTGTTGAGGGTGAAAGACTGTTTAGTAGTGGGGACCAAATATACTCTCCAAGACGAAAGTTAAGTTACCCCAGAGTGACCAGAAACTGGAGAAAAGATTATTTCTGCATTACAATTTAAGACCACTAAATTTAAAGTACTATAATTTTGCGTGTCTCTCCATGTTCTCACATATTAAATTTTTAAAATCAATATTCTGAAGATACTTATTCTATATATTAATTAAAATGTATTTACACATTTGTATAAAGAATAAAGAAAACATAATTTAATTCTTCCTTATTAAAAACTTGTTAAAATTATTAAAATACAGGAAATTTTTGAAATATACTTTTTCAATTTCATCATCATCGACAAATTTACTACAATCGTCATCGTCAAAAAATCCTTTATCGTCCCATCACTAATTTTAACCAAAATTTTTATTTTTAAGATGCTTGGGATAAAGCAGTCTATTTTTGGGTCTGCTGGATTTCAGAGCACATATGCACAGAAGCGAAAGCCTATTATTTGTTCTTCTCCTCAGATTGGAGGAAAGGTATAATAATTTAGTGTTATTAAGTGATTATATTTTGAATTATTATATTTTTTAAATAATATTTCTAATTCATTAAACACTTTTAAAAGGCTATTAGTACTCCAGCGGAAGCATCGCGAGTGAAGAATATAGTGATGGGTCCATCATTCCTTACAAAGGTACTTCCCAACAAACCCACAAAAGAAGAGACAGAAGAAAAGAAGAAAGAAGAGATGAGGAGAAAGCGAGAGAGAGAAGAAGAAATTAGGAAAAAGCGTGAAGAAATGTTGAAGATGCAGAGAGATGAAAAGAAAAGGTTGTAGTTAATATATTATTATTATTATTTTTATTAGTATTATTATACTGTATTGTAAGTATTTTTGAGTTCGAATAAATGTTGATTAAAAAATTGGTAAAATAATAGAAGCTCTCCAGTAAATATTTTGTGGAATCAAGGATTAGAAGAGTATTGTTTAACGAAGCCCAATTGCCTTCATGACCTATTGAGAAACGCTTTCTTGACATATACTTTAGTTAGTAGCAGTTCTATGCTTATATACATTGATGTATCAAAATTTAAATTATTGAACAATTTGAAAAGATTTAGTAGCTGTAAAGTTTTAATAATTGCCTTCAGTTTTCCATTAGTATAATTGCCGTTTACAAACTGTGATGAAATGGATGAATGCTTTTGGGGTATGGGAAGTTCTAGTGTCATGTGCTGAATAAATAACGAGAGTAAGAGTAAAGTTATCGTAATGATATTTTATTTTGTATCACTTGTTAAGAAAGTTGGGGTCAGGATGAGAGGGTGATTAAACTACTTAAGAAATGTTGAAATTAAAAAATATAACAAACCCTGACCAGGATGTTTTTTTTGTTTTTCTTCTGTCTAACAACTTTCTTCTTTACTGCACCTATTTTAAGTATAGTGACTTATAAATGTGAACGTAAAAGTAAACTGTTGAAATATGTTTCATTAGCAAATGTGCCTAGTTATCTAAATAATCGGGTTTAATTAACAAATTATTTATATTATAATTTTACTTGGTTTGTCTATTCTTCTTTGTTTTGTTTTGTTTTGATATGTTTTAAACTGAATCTAATGTGAATTCATAATTTTAAAGAAAAAATGAAGAACGTATGCGAAAAGTTCAAGAATCAAGAGAACTAGAGAAGATAGAAGCAGAGGCGAGGGAAATGCAGGAAAAGGAGAAAAAACAGAGAGAAGAAAGACTGAAAGAGGAAAAAAGAAGAAAATTGATGGAATTGAAGAAGATTGAAGAAATGAAACTTAAAAAGCAGGTATGATAATAGGTTAAAAGAATTTTAAAAGTTAAAAAAATTTCACTCTACATGTATTAGCGAAGTATCAGGCTCTGCCATAATGTTCAGTCATTTTAAAAAGTTAGCTGCTTTGACTAAATAACTTTTCCAATTCCAATCTGAATTTTTTATCAAAGAATTGACCATTTATTTAAAAAACGAATGTTTCAGCTTCGCACAAAATAATCTCTCAGTAAGTTTAGAAATATTTTACTTTAATTCCCTTTATATAACTAGAAAGTAATGTATACCATGTGCCATGTTTTTGGATATATATATATATATATATATATATATATATATATATATATATATATATATATATATATATATATATATATATATATATATATATATATATATATATATATATATATATATATATATATATATATATATATATGTTAGACATGGAAAATTGCATCCATATTTGTGGATGTGAAAAATATTCATACACACAAACACACCACACATACACACACACACACACACACACACACACCACATATATAATATATATTATATATATATATATATATATATATATATATATATATATATATATAATATATATATATATATATATATATATATATATATATATATAGAGATGTATACCGATACTCTATATTTTTTAGATGCCGATACCGATACTTTAATTATTATAAGAAATACAGTAATAAGATAGAAATTTGTGTACTGCTAGGCAACTGAGGATTGCATTCCCTGTATAACCAATACTTAGTAATGTATTTCATTTTTGGTTGTGCCCAAGTATATTTATAAATTAAAATATTATCTTTTAGGAATAATAAATGCAAATATAATACTAATAACTTTTTTATGTTTGTGTTTATTCAAAAAAAATTCCATTTCCATTTTCCAGTAAGTACTAACAAAGTTTAGCTACTCGCTTTTATGTTTTAACATGATTACAATTTACAAGAAGATTCTTTAACTAGCTACAATATAAAGAATAAAAATAATGAAAGAAGAGACCTCAATTAATCAGCAGAAAAGAAAAATATAAAAACGCTATTATTCAAACATGCATAATATACTCCTTTAAGGTAAAGACATCACTTAGTAGACGAATTCAAAGTATCGGAGTATCGGCCAAGTATAGCCATATTAACCGAAACCGATACCCAAAAAAATGGCCGATACCGATACTATCGGTAATCTCTAATATATATATTATATATATATATATATAATATATATATATATATATATATATATATATATATATATATATATATATATATATATATATATATGATGCACCGGAGCTCCTGCTGGAGACCTTTTCTCTTTTCGAATCTGAGGCCAGGGTTTTGTGTAGCCTTAATTACTTTGAAATAATAAATTTGAACTTTATTACGTTGGAGGAAAAGGGACAGAATAAACTCCTATATACCTAAGATTTTATTATCTGAAAGAAAAAAAAAAAAAGAAAGTTATATTTTTCATTAACTTCCGTTGATTAGTAGACTCAGGTCTCTAATCAGAGAATAATTTTTTGAGCTAAAGACTCTAGCCTTTGGTCAAAAATCACACTCTGGTGCATATATATATATATATATATATATATATATATATATATATATATATATATATATATATATATATATATATATATATATATATATATATATATATATATATATATATATATATATATATATATATATATATATATATATATATATATATATATATATATATATATATATATATATATATATATATATATACGGGGAGGGAAGTAGGTGATGAGTTTACCCCCATTGGGTGGTGAGGGTACTTCCCATTTCACTTGAATGCCCAATGGTACCCACCCATTTGCTCTCATTTCCATATTTTACACGGAGTAGGCTCTCCTTTCACACATATTAAACACTTCAGACAACATATCCTTTAAAAAATAAAAAATAAATAAATAATTATGGCATCCTCAACGGTAGTTTCGCAGAAGCCTAGAGGGGCAACTTTTAATAGCCCCTCACACACCTCTTAACTCCATCACCACTTGAGGAGCTGTTGGCCACCGGTGGTGGGGTTGGTGCCACCAAGACTTTGCAGATTGCATGATGCCCTGATGCACAGTCTATTTTTTTCCATTAACTTCTGCAACATTTTTGGTCTTTAGTCCAATTTCCACTTTGTTGAACTTCACTTCACTTCTTCTTAACCAAAATTCAGATTCTTGATCTTTCTGATAGCAAACTCTTACCTATTTCCTTTTACTTTCTCTATCTTCAATTATCAGCCAAAGGCGGTGGTTGTGCATACATGTGCAACGATGTTTAGTTTTCCTATCTCTAATTTTGAGTCTTCTAATTCTAATTCTACTGACTATCTAAATTCCAAAATAGAGCACATTCTCTCTCTTTTCCTTTCGCAGAAATAATCATATTAGGTGAACGTGCCCTCCAATTCTCCATCTAAAATGACCTTGAGCAGTTGGTGCAGCTCCCTACTAGTATCCCTGATTGTCTTGGAGATGAACTCAACATTCTAGACCTTATTTTTAAACTTGTAATCCTTCTTATACTGTTAAACTCTCTCCTTCTCTGTGTTCCTCCGATCACCTTATCTCTGTGTCGTCTTCTATCTTTTCGAGTATTCCCTCGCCTATGCGAGGATACGTTGTGGCATTTCGGTTCGTAAGCTAGTCAGACTTGCGGTGGTACTTCTGTGACTTCCCGTGGAATGATTATTGCTTTCGTGGGAAGGGTCCCTCGTTGTTTGCGGAGGGCATTACCGAAGTAATTCCCTGTTGCATGGAGGCGTACATTTATAATCTCTCCTCACTATTAAACCTTATAAACCTTGGTTTAACTCAGCTTGTTCTCGTGCTCTTCGCCGCAGAAATACTGCCTTCAGGAATTACCACCGTCTTTAAACTTCAGAAACTCGTGCAATTTGTATTTTATCCCGGAATCGTGCAAAATCTATTCTTTGTAACACCAAAAACTCATTTCTCAGTATAAAATCAATAATATTTCTGGTTCCTCTTCCTCATGCTCTTTCTAGCATTTTGCAAAAAATGTCAACTCTAACGTTGCTTCTTCCTCTTTCCCTCCTCTAGTATCTTCTAACTGCACAACTGCAGTTTTACTTTTCTCAAAAGCTGAACTCTTCGCTCAAACTTTTGCCTCTAATTCAACGTTTGACGAATTCGGAGCTATACCTTCTCCTCCAACCCCCAAACTCATTTATGCCTTAAATTTTAAATTCATCTACAGACATCATTTCTGTTCTCCCTGAGCTTGACACTAAGAAGGGGTACGTTGCTGATGGTATCCCTCCTGTGGCTCACAAAAACTTGTCCTTTTGATCTTGCACCCTTCCTTGGTAAACTATTTCGTCTCTCTTTCTACTTCAACCTTCCCTTCTTGCTGGTAACTTGCTCTCTTTCAGCCTATGCTGAAAAAGAAGGATCCCTCTCAACTCTCAAACTACCGTTCCATTTCTTCAACCTCAGCTCTTTCTAAAATCTTCGAGCCTATTCTTAAACAGGAAGATTTGGAAACATCTCAAATCTTCTAATCTTTGCTCAGATCGCCAATATGATGATCTCTTTCCTTTCTCTCTGACTCGTGCTCCTTCTATGGGATGATATCATTGTATACATATATATATACTGTATATATTTAATGTACTGCCCAAGAAAGTTCTCCAACTACTGGTTTAGACCACGCCTATTTAATATGCTTAGGTTGGTAAAACTGAGTTGTTGTCTAAAGAATCGATAATCACCTTCAAAAGCAATTTGTGTAAACTTTTTGTTTTTAAAGTTGTGGATTTCAAATTATATATATATATATATATATATATATATATATATATATATATATATATATATATATATATATATATATATATATATATATATATATATATATATATATATATATAATAAGTATATGTATAAAAAAATGCTCATAAAACTATTAAAAAGTATATTAAACAAACCTTTCCTTGTAAATATTCATTTAGGTTGAGGAAGAGCGAAGATTACAAGAGCAAAGACATTTTGAAGAGCAAAAAGCCATGGAAGAATTAAGAAGAGCAGAAGAGAGAAAGAAGCTTGAAGAGAAAAGATTGCAGGAGTGAGTACCTTATTCTTTATATATATATATATATATATATATATATATATATATATATATATATATATATATATATATATATATATATATATATATATATATATATATATATATATATATATATATATATATATATATATATTATTAAGTATCTATATATATATATATATATATATATAAAATATAAATATATATATATATATATATATATATATATATATAATATATATATATATATATATATATATATATATATATATATATATATATATATATATATATATATATATATATATATATATATATATATATATATATATATATATATATATATATATATATAAAATTATTAGAGATGGGTCATTGATTAAAAGGTAATTTGAACATTGAAAATGTCACGACTGTCTCATTGACACTTAAATAGCATAGGTGGGGGGGGGGGGTCCAATTTCTAAATCACTTTTTTTCATTCTTGACTGATTAATTTCAAATTTACAGGGTCTATGCAATTTTAAGAAAGGGTCGATTTTTTACTTTTTTTCTATTTCTATAATGGTTTGTAAGTTTTTGGTAAAATTTACCTTAAAAAATAGTGAATAACAGGGCCAAACTTCTGGCCGAAATGACCTGAAAATTTAACTGTTTATTTACAGTTCCAATAGCTACAAACGCTCCTTGGCGATTTTTGATATCTGCTTTAGAAAAAAAGATATGCCTTTGAATTTCCGACTATTTTGAAAATGTTGGAAAATTTACCCTTCCGGACAACAGCAAAAAAAAAAAAAAAAAACCTTACATTTTTTTCATTTTTGGTGGGTAAATAGAAAAGTTATAGGGCTACAACTTTCTCTCAATACATCATTCAATGCTATTTACTCTTTGTTGAGATATAGCCTCTCAAATTTTGAAATTTTTGAAATAATTTTGAAAATTGTCAAAATTTTTGAGCTTATATCTCGAAAACAACAAATAGCATGGAATGATGAATTGAGAGAAAGTTGTAAGAATATACCTCCTCTATTCATCCACCAAAAATGAAAAAGTCTTACATGTATTTTTTTTAAATTGTCCGGATGGGTAAATTTTCCAAAATTTAAAAAAAAGAAATTTTTTTTTTTTACAGTACCTCATTCAAGGGTAACTTTTTTTTGTAAAGCAGATATTAAAAATCGCCACGTAGTATTTGTAGCTATTGGAACTGTGAATATATAGTTCTTTTTCACGTCATTTCAAGCATCGGTTTTTCACTTTCTATTCATTTTTATCGAGGGTAAATTTTCAATATATATATATATATATATATATATATATATATATATATATATATATATATATATATATATATATATATATATATATATATATATATATATATATATATATATTAAACCGTTATACAGAAAATCGTTAGAAATCAAGTATTTTCAGCGCGTTGAAATGCATATACCCTGAAAATTGGTGGAGTCTAACGCTTTTCATCTTATAAATTCTTTCGTTCTTACTACCTCTCTGCTATCTCTTTCGGCCCATCAGACGGTTGTGTCACTTTCTCTATTTATGGCTATTACAACCGTCACTGCTCTTCTGAACTTTACCGTCGCATACATCGAACTGAGAAAGGCTCAAGCGACTCGCCTTTCTATACAGTCTCATCCATTCTATGTCCAACTCTAACGCCAAGACTCAACTGCTATGCTCAATCTTGCATGCACTCTATTGGTATCGCCAGGAAAACACTCCCTTTACCTATTTTTCCTAACTTTCTTTAACTTGCGCACCTTCAAAAGCAGTATATCGGTACATGTCGGCCTTTAATCGACGTTGTTTAAGATAATTCCCAACTTTTGTGATAATTGGTATACCTCTGGTCTTTGTCCACCAGAGGGAATATATATATATATTAGAGGTACCGGATATCCGCATATATATATATATATATATATATATATATATATATATATATATATATATATATATATATATATATATATATATATATATATATATATATATATATAGAAACATAAAATATAAGAAAAAGCAAAAGCTATACAAAAGAAACAAAATCTGTTATAAGCATTGCTAAATCAATGATCTTCTATTCCAGCAGCGATGATCACAGTAGTGTCAAAGATACAATATCGATTATTGAAATATCTGAAACTCCCACGTTTGGATAAAGACCAACTGGTTTGGTGGAGAGATAATTGCAAAAGTTTCCTTTTCTTGCTGATGGCAAGACTATTTAGCATGTCCTTCAACTAGTGTTGCTAGTGAGAGTGGAGCCCTATTTACGACGAAAAGAAAAACTCTGAAAGAACCCAAAAGCTTTTATTTCTAAAAAATTTATTAACTTCAAATGTATGTGACTGAATTACTATATATATATATATATATATATATATATATATATATATATATATATATATATATATATATATACTACATCACTGGATATTATATTTAAAATTCCAAGAATCTATTATTGCCTATATATATATATATATAATATATATATATATATATATAATATATATATATATATATATATATATATATATATATATATATATATATATATATATATATATAATGTGTGTGTGTGTGTGTGTGTGTGAGATAGAGAGAGAGAGAATTATTTGTGGTAGTGACCACTACCCTATTATTGTCTTTTATCTACCCTAGTCCGTCCCTGCCTCTATATTCAGACTGGATATATGTTCGCGCTAATTGGTCTTCTTTCCGGCAGACTACGGCTTTGCCGTGTTTTCCCAGGAGAGACGTTTTTCCATCCCCTGCGGATGCTTTAACCTACTTTGTGAATACGACCCTCAAAGCGCCTGAGGTTTGCATTCTGCACTCTTCGGGATGTGATCGCCTTGCAACTCCGTGGTGGTCCCCGGAGTGTGCTCTGGCTTGTCGAGAAAAGAGGAAACTCTATAGATCCTACAAGGTCTCCCCGACTACTACTTACTTGATGTAAGCAGCTGCTGCTGCTCGTCCTAGGCGTCTCAACCGCAGAACCAGACAACAGTATTTTCGTAGTTAAGTCTCCAATACCGTCAACTCGTCCACACCACCGACGTCGGTTTAGAAGACTGTTCGAAAGATCTCGCAATAGTCATAGGGATCCACCAAACATCCTCAGTTATGGCCTTAGTTCCTCTGAGGTCATCACCTACCCGTGCGCTGTAGCTGACGAGCTGGGTTTTCACTTTGTTGCTTGTTCCAGTGCCTCCCGAATTTCGAGAGCAGTTCCATACACTCCATTCTCGGATTTTTCTGTCCCACCTGGCGTCGATCCCCCTTATAACAACCTGTTCACGCTGGCTGAATTCCGAGATTCTCTTCGGTTGTGCAAGGATGGGGCACCGAGATCTGAGTTAATCTCGTATCAGATTATCCGTCACCTCCATCCTTCTGCTTCCGCTTTTCCTCCTCATTCTCAATTATCGAATATGGGTGGAAGGAGTCTTTCGCCCTGCTTGGCCTACTGCGTATGTTATTCCCATCCCCAAACCTGGAAAAGACATGTCTCAAGCTACCAACCACAGACCCATCGCGCTAACTTGTCATGCCTGCAAGATGATGGAGCGTATGGTTGCGCACCGCCTTCTTTCAACTTTAGAAAACTGAACGCGTTTTCGTCTTTTACGACTGGACCACAACATCCGTTAATCTTTTTCCACCAACAAAATGGTCTTAGCTGTTTTTCGATCTTGAGAAAGTGTACGATTCTACTTGGTGGTCGGACATATTGTACAAACTTCACTGCTTGGGCCTGATGGGACAGCTCCCTTTGTTTCTGCAGAACCATTCGGGTCCGCTGTGGCACCACCTTATCTAGACATTTTGTCGTTCATGAGGGGTCCCGCAGGGCAGTGTTCATAGTGTTAACGCTTTTTGCACTTGGTTTCTATGACGTCGTTGTCGATATACTTTATTCTGTTCGATACTCTCTTTATGTTGATAACCTTGTTTATATATCTCTGAATCCAAGCTCGCCTGCATGGAACGCCAGCTTCAGCTGGCCATTGACAAAATCATATCCTGGTGTGCTAGTCGGGGTTTTTTGTTTTCTGTCAGAAAAACAAAGGCTGTTCTTTTTCGCCGTCGAGGGAGACGCAGGGGACTGTGTGTGTCTTCCCCTGAGTTGGTCCTCTATGGCTCGCCCATCACAACTGAGTCCCAGGCGCGATTTCTTGGTTTGAGATTGGATGATCGGCTCACTTATCTTCCCAATATCCTCGACCTGAAAGCTCGGTGTCATCGATGCTTGGACCTACTGCGTCACCTTACTTCTACGACTTGGGGTACCGATACACGAATCCTGCTTCAGCTCTTCACCGCTTTAGTGCTTTCCAAATGGATTATGTGAGTACTATATATGGCCAGACCTACAAGTCCTACCTCCATCTTTTGGACTCCATCTAAAGCGACTGGAGCCTTTCGGTCTTCTCCGAAGTGGAGGCTGGTGTGATGCCCCTGTCTCTTCGACTGGAGCAACCTTGTGCTCCGCCTTCAGGTCCCTATGCCCTCCCCTTTGGAGCCTCTTCTTAACACTCTTGCTCTTCGCCCAGCTTATTGGCCTTTTGCTTCAGTTGTGACCATTTTTGAATACCTCCACATCCCTCTGCGGGGGCCCTTCCATACGCGTATGATGACCGTTGTGAGCTGTGGTTGTGCCCACTGCCGCAGGTTTATTTAATGTCCTCTGTTTTATTAAAATCTGCTCCGAACCTACTTTTTATCACATGTTGAACTCCATGTGGGAACGGAAGCTGTACCAGTGTTCACTGAAGGCTCGAAGAAGATTGACGGTGTGGGAGCATCCGCTCTTTCCTAACTGCACCTCCCATACTCTTCAATCTTTACTGTCGAGTTACTGGCTATACTTCTGGCTCTTTCCAGAGTTTTGGCCTTCACCAACGATGTGACATATATCATCTTCTTTGACTTCAAAAGTGCGCTAATGGCACTTACTAACTGTTCCACCAGAAGCTCCCTAGTCTCTCTTATCCAGAACTCCATGTTCCTGCTTCATTCACGGATGAAAACTGCCCGCTTCTGTTGGGTCCTGTCCCACGTCAATATTCCGGGCAGTGAAAAAAGCTGACAGGGCTACTAACCTGTCTGCATCGACTCCGACTGTCTGTGGGTTTCCCCTTCCTTTACACTTACAAAAGAGTTGTGTTTCGGCTCCTGATCTCTACTCCCATATTCGCCTGGGATTTCTTGCGTGTTAGGAGGCCTGCTTGATGGAAGATGCCCACGGTGCTAAGCTGCGGGAGGTTAAACTCTTCGTTCATCTTTGGTCATTTTCTTGCCACCTTATCCGCCCCAGAGAGGTGTCCTTGACGCCTCTCCGTATCGGTCATACCAATTTCACTCATAGCTACCTCATGTCTCTGGAGGACTCCCCTATCTGTCGCTTTTGCCTTTCTGGCGTTCCTCTTTCAGTCCATCACATCCTGGTTGGTAGCACTGCTCTGTCATCCTTCAGACGGAGGTACTTCCCTGATTTATGTACCATCCCCTCTGGGAACCGTCTTTCTTACCTGCCATCAGAATCTCCTCATTTTCGGAGTGTTGCAAGTTTTGTCTTTTTCGGTGCCTTGAACCTGATTTGATTTTTTTTTTCATGTGTTAATTTCCTTTCATTCTGTCTAGGTGTTGGCTTCCAGCCCAGCATTGCCGCATCCCAGTGAGCAGTGACAGCACCTGTACAGCTACTCAAAAAAAAAAAAATTTAATTTAGGAGGATTTAAATTTTATGTACATTATTAATTATTAACTTGCATTTTTAGAAGGGAAGCTGAAAGAATTTTACGAGAAAAATTAGAAATGGAAAAGATAAGAGAAGGACAGCGCATTGCGAGAGAAAAGGAAGAAATTGACCGTCTTAAAGCGAAAGAAGCTCGTAATCTTGAATCTGAAAAGGTAATTTAGACGTTTATTGTAATGTATATTTTAAAAATAAAGGATGAAAATTTCTCATAAGCGGGGTTCATTGGAATCCCATAATTATCAAAGTTTATTTACTATTCTTTAATGCATTTATTTTTAAGATTTTGTTTTGTCTAGGAGCTGCTCCTGAAGTCGATTTTCGTTTCAGTATAGCCGCTGTTTGATGTGCTGTGACTGCTTCTTTAAACTTTAAAAAAAAAAAAAAAATTCTAAAATTTCAGTTTTTATTCTAGTTATTTGCTTAATGTTTTCATATATCCTTTAATTAGTTCATCTATCTTTACCACGACTATCTTATTTAGTAACTGCAACATAGATATTCAATGCAAAATGATTACCCACCTTTCTTTTGGCTATCATATCTTCCTGTGAATTATCAATAACTTACTTATGAATTCATCATTATTATTATTTATATTATTCTCTATTTATAAATTTATATTTATTATTTTATGAAAATTGTTATCTATTTTTCGTTTTCCAAAACTTTCATGCTCAACTAACCCTTTCTCCATTGTCGGTTTTACCTATTTCTTATTTTTTTAACTCTTTACATTCTTTGTAGGTCTGTTTGTCATTACTGAGCTCAGTGGTTCATCTGCCTTTGTGTGCGTGCATTAAATGCGATACTAAATGGTTATACCAAATTAACTAATATAGTATAATTTTAAATTTCTTTTTCCCATTCTTATCATGTCATTCAATGATCAATTCTTAAAACGAATAATTTTTTAAGAATCGGGTTGGTTTTCACTTCTCTGTCACACAATTTCTAATGGTTTAGGATTTTTATTAGTTACATATTTATAGTTGGTTAGCTATAGAAAAGATAAAAAACTTATATAATATTTAAGAAACAAAGACTTACGTATACCTTTCATATCACCAGATGAATGAAACATATACTACAAATACAGAACATCCTTTGAATACTACGTACTCTAAACCAGCACAAAATAGCACTGTAGAAAAATCTGAGGAAGTTCAGAGTTATGAAATGACTCCTGTAGCAGAGAAGAAGAAGCCTAAGAGTAAAAGTGCTGAGGACTATGGCATAAATGATCTTAGGAGCGATGATTCGACAGATGATGAATGTGCACCAAAGAAAACTATTCCAAACTGGGCTGGAGGTATAAACATATATATATTCGAGTGGATTTTTATTCTTAAAGTTTGAATTTTTAAAAGGTTAGATAATATTTCTTTTATTTACAGGAAATATGTTACGGAAGCAGTTGTTTTATCAAGAACATATTCCTCCTGACTTAGATGCTGTGTTTCCACCAAATGTACTCCTTCAAATGCCTGATTTATCGAAAATTTTTGCCAAACGCAGAAGTAGATTTTATAAACGTACTTCATCAGCAGTTTGGAATACACCTCCTTATAAAGTTCTTGCCCCTAATAGATAACTTTTGCTCTTTATATAATCCGATTATATTTATTTTCTTGGTAGTGGATAGAGTTGAAGGTAACTTCAGTATGTATTGAACAACCTTACGATTTTTTTTCTGAATTTTGTCTTGTTTTCTTTATAGGATATTCCAGGAAAGTTTTTTAATTTGAAAACATTATTATTATTATTATTAAAGTTTCAAAAAATACTTAACATAAGAATTTAATGAGTACAAGTGTTTTATTTTGAAGAGGTAATTACGGTTTCAGATAAGGTTGTGTATCTATGAGATGAATTGTAGTTATTTTAAAATAGGGGAAGTATTATCATATTTTAAGTGCTGTATTTTTTCATGTTTATTAATATTTTTTTTTTTTTTATTTAATGTATGTGTGTTAAGGTTAATTCCTGGGTAAATGGATTTGGTTTAACAAGTTTTGTATTCGACTCTATCACCTGCCATTTATAACCTACTATTTTTTTCTGTGCGTAAACAGAAATCTTTTAAAGTGCGACTGATTCTACATCTATATATAAAAATTTTTCAACTCCATCAGTTCAACTCCGTAGCCTTTATGTTTATGTGGTCGTGTGTGTATGTTATTTCTGTAAAAAATTGCTATTTGTATTACATTGGGTTTATGTAAAGAGTTTTATTTCTGTTTTGCCAATAGGCTATTACAGGTATATTAGTTAACATTATTTGTGCATCTTTTTAATATATTAAATAAAAATATTATAACCTATTTCCTATGTGTAAAATTGCATACTATAAAATAATTAATCTTTGTTTCTAAAATAAAATTGTATTGTAGAAATTTTTTGATTCTTCTAAATTTTAACACATTTGAGCCAGGGGATGACTTGCTATTAATAGTAGTGATAAGTTGAGTAAAAAGTTTTATTTTCAAATAGATTTATAATTTTAAAAGGTAAAAACAAATGACACCACGCTAGGCCAATAAAGATGGGAAAACGTTGCTACGCGCACTAAATTTGTGACACCTTGTCTGAGTAGAGAAAAATGAAAAACACGTTTTGCATACATGCATTAAACAAATTAAACTAATAATAAAATGATAATCGTGAACTGGTTGCCAACCTGTATTTCAAAATATGATTTTGCCGCTAATTCAGATGATTCTAGCACCTATGTCAACACATGTTACAAGAGCTACTAACAATAAAATTAAATAAAGATTGTTGATCATCATTATTTACCTACTAATATATCATATATTCTAATACGTTAGTGCTGTGGAGTTAGTAAATGTTATTGGCGACTACAATTGCCCCCACTTCTAAAATTACTATGTCACGATGTTAGAGTATCGACCTACCATAATTAGCGCCAACGTCAATGCAACGAAATTAGCAGTAAGATCTCTGGCGTGCGTGCGGAGACTTTTGTCCCAACAACTGTGCATATATTGACGTTTGACTTTGGTTGGTTGCTCCTGTAAGCCAGGAACATACCGACAGAATGCTATGTGGCTCTACTAGGGTCCCAAGCACCCTTCTATGGATTCTAATGGGCCTCAATGTTCATATATCGTAAGAACTTTGAAAAAATTATATGTTTTAAAATTGTGGTGGGGGAAGAAGTAAATGTCCAATGATATTTTTTCACTAAATTATTGATACTTTGACATGGATTTTAGTTTTTAATTCTTTAGATTATTATAAAAGGCGAGTGATATATATATATATATATATATATATATATATATATATATATATATATATATATATATATATATATATATATATAGTTTTGCATTTACAATTATTTTTTTAACATAGTCCCTATATATATATATATATATATATTAATGCTTTCACACTTCTGTGGGGTGGTGCCTGCCATGGTTCCTTCACACACGAACATACACACCACCTTTCACCCACCCCTCTCATAACTGCTCCATCTTCCTCTGCCCTTCGCAACTCTCCTACTCTCTTCCAACTTAAACCCCTTCCACCCAAAATCTCCCTCACTCCATCTATCCATCTCTACTTTGACCTCCCTTCCCCTCTTCCTCCCTCAACCTGTCTTTATCCATTCTACACACATGCCCAAACCACCTTAGTGCACCCTCCCCTGCTCAATCAACCATTCTCCTTCTCCAACCACATATATCCCTTAATATGAAATTTTTGTCAGAGAAAAGTGATTTAAATTCATTTTTTTTTATCAACTTATTACGTAAAAAGTTGAAATCAATAAGAAAACAAGAATTAAATGCATTTTGCAACTGCAAATTTTTGGTACGATATTTTTCTTCACACATTGCAATTATATAAAATAGGGGCTCTAAAATTTCAGTAAAAAATTAGGCCAACTTATTAGTTCTTAAATAAAAAGATAGATGTGGCAACTTACGAAAAAAAGAATGACAAATTGCAATAGCAGTTTTTGTCAAGTTGCTAGTTTGTCTTTCTGATATTTTTTGGCAACTTGAGATTAGTTTCGAATATTTAAAATATTTGAAAGTTGCTAGTTCTGTCCTAAAAGGAGAGAACTTAAAAAATATAAACAGACTAAATAAAACAGTTTTTCATAGTACCGTGTTGAGGGTAGGTGTGTTTTTTTTCTTGTGGAAGAAAAATTACCGGATTTATTATATGTGTGCTTTTTTTCGTGTTCGATATATATATATATATATATATATATATATATATATATATATATATATATATATATATATATATATATATATATATATATATAATATATGCCAGACTGCACTTTAGCATCCTTAAATATTTTTAAAAAACTACTAAACCTACGTTAAAAAGAATAACATTTTTGGAATCCTTGAAGAATTTTTATAAAGAAAAATTGTGAATTAAAAAAAAAAACTTAAAATAATTTTATTATCTACGTAATTTATATTTTTTTAATACGTTTTAATACGTTGTCCGCTACCTTATAGAGTCATAACTACATCCTCCCGCCGTTTAGCCAACGAGGCCTAAGGCCTTATCTACCGTTGTGATGACGTACGAGGATGGGTGAAACTCCCTGTCGCCTGGAGAGCCACCTGTGTAGAGGCTGCGGGGGTTGGAGATTTTATCCTCTGCAACACACACCGCCACTCCACAACCCACCTTCCCAACGACGGCTCGCGACTGATGTCTCGGCGGCGCCACCCGCTGCTCCTTCCCCCGCAGCGCAATTGAAGGTTCATTGGCCTGGGTTAGTTGGAGCTTACCGGATTGGCATACAGCCAGGCCGGATTCCCAGCAGGGGTGTTCAGTCCCTGAAGGGGCGCACGGGGAGAGACTGGTACCCGAAGGTTTAGCCAGACCCCTACACCTAGTTATCTTCTACATTGCGCAAAGTGAGAGGACACTGCTCACCCAGGAAGAGGCATCAAGGGGCACGGTCTTGTTCCTGTCCGCCTCACCCCCTGATTAGGGCCCAACTCGCCCGACACGGTGACTCTACAGCTGGGCTGATAGAGCCAAGATGCCATAAACCGGCCCCAGGGTCGCACTTGCAGCAAACATGCGGCCCCCCAGACGGAGCCGGCCGTCATTACCTCTACCCAGTACTCCTTTAAATTTGAAAAATATTTGTAAAATATTTTTAAAATTTCACACACACACACACACACACACACACATATATATATATATATATATATATATATATATATATATATATATATATATATATATATATATATATATATATATATATATATATATATATATATATATATATATATATATATATATATATATATATATACTTGCAGCCCTTCTCTGCCAAGTTTACACGAGCCGCCACTGTATATATACGAAAAATAACAGAATTTTTGCTTAAATTTTATTTTATAAAGGAACAGAAAACTAAAAATTTCTAGAAGTTAAAAAAAAAATTTTTTTGGTTCGATAATGAGTATAAAATATTGAAATATCGATATATCGGCTTTTTAAATATCGTCGATATACTATCGTAAAAAATATCTTTATAGATATATATCGAAACTCTTTAGACATCCCTAGCCTGAAAGTCAGTATTTTTGTCAGTCTGGAACATAGACTTTGTAGTTAAAGTCTATGGTCTGGAAGGATGGTATATTCCCTCATTGATGAGGTTCACTCTCAAAAAACAAAACGAAATTAAAAATGTCATCATAATCCAACATGCACCCACATGAAAATTTAACAAATTTTGTCTAAATTTCATTTCATAAAAGCAGAAAATTTCAAGAAGTAAAAATAAAATATCGTTGATTCGATATTGAACATAAAATATCGATATATCGGATTTAAAAATATAAAAAAAAATTTTTCCATACTTTTGTAAAAATATCAATATCGATATATATCGATATTTTTTCGTCATCCCTAGCCCTAGTTAATTGTATTTTTTTTGGATGTCGTTCTTTGAAATTTGAATAGATGGCTAAAAGACGCCGAACTAAATATATTATTTTATAACAGCATTTTTAGTACTTTAACTATTTTTAAATTTATTGAATTTGAATATTAAGCAAAATTAAAGTTTTTGTTTAAAATAAATTATATTTCCAGTTTATATTTTGAATAACAGACAAATGCCAGGTAAATTAAATCGAGAGACTTAAACAGCATAAATGCTGCCGGTTCTATCATTGTATAAGCAAAGTTTGGTATAAGTATTACTTATACTATGGTTCTATTAAGCATGTACACGTGAAAATATTGCAGTAAAAGTGCCTTTCCGGGGAACGAATTTTTTTCTAAATATATCTGAACTAGGAAGACTGATTGAGGTGTGAAATAATTTTTAGGCTAATTGAGCAGCGTAAAACGATGGTGTAAACTAAAAATACTATCAAATAAAATAAACTTTGTAAATGTGTCGTTCACAGTAGTGAAATTATTCGTTCCAGTTTCATGCTTTACGAGGTTGAAACGAAAACACAGAAGGTGAGAGAGAATTCCACAAAACAGAGGTAGCTGGAAAAAAGGAAGCACCACAGTGATGAAGCCAGGAGTTGTCTATGTTTACACAAAATTTATGTACAGACAATGCACCCCTTGTGCTATGAGGATGCCATAAAGGTGAAGGTATGACAGTGGACAGTTCCCTTGAGCATTTGCCACTGTAGCACCTATAGAAATGAGACAGGGCACCAATGTCAGGGAATATTTTAGTGAAGGGGGCCCAAAATTTTTTTTTTCTACTCAGAATAATTACAAAAATGAAATGATCTGATTTTTTTTTATTGTTAATTTTATAAGAAAAACATTTTAATTAAAAAAATTTTTTTAAACTAATGAAAATTATTTTTCTTCAATGTGATGTCACGAGATCTTTTAATACGGCAGAATGACGTAGTCCTATAAAGATTGTCAGTGCTTTCATGTTAATGGGTTGCCTATAATTTTTTTTTGCATCCCTATAAAAAAAAAATTTTTTTTGGCAACGTATTAAATGACCATATTATATATATATATATATATATATATATAATATATATATATATATATATATATATATATATATATATATATAGAGAGAGAGAGAGAGAGAGAGAGAGAGAGAATATAAGTGAAAATTTTATCATTACCACTCACAGGTTGGGAGTTACAGGAGGCAGAGCCCCCCGTAGACAAATCGTGTGCCATGCATTTATGATTTTATTGCTGTACTGCAATAATGCATATTATCATAATTTACAAATGCATGGCATACGAACGTTTGTCTACAAGGGCTCTTCCCCCATACCCCTACCCATGAGTCATGGTTATAAAATTTTCACTTACATTATTCTCTCTCTCATATATAAATTTAAACTATTCTTTCCATTTTTAGCTTCAACATATTTTAAAATATAGCTACCCTCATCAAAATATTCAAAGGAGAGTTTTATAATTTCAGCAGAAGATATTCTGACGTTATAATTATTCCAATTAAGTTTTTTTTCTTACAAAATAATTTGTTGTTCGTCGATTAACCAAAAAATAAAAATAAACATATCATTTCCTTTTCGTAGTTACGCTGAGAAGGAAAATAAAACCAGCCACCTACACTAAGATTTTACCCCAATGTCATGTAACATAGGTAAAGGGTCAAGTGCATTTGTAAGAGCAGAACAGTTTATAAGTCTTTTAGCCTTTGACTCAATAATCATCCTTTATTAGATGGGTGAAATCTGAGCCACCCTAGATATAAGAGCAGTATTCCATTCAAGGGTGGATGAGGTCCTTGTATAATTGGAGTAACTGCGAAGAATAAAAAAATTCTTGTAGTTTAAACAGAACTCCCAGCTTCTTTGAGGCTGCATAGCAACCATTATGATATAAGGTTTATAAGACATTTTTTTTTGTTTATGTAAAGGCCAAGAATATTTATATTGTCAACAGGAGAGATGGGAGAACCATTAAAAGAAATAGAAAAGTTTGGTGTCTTTAAGAGAGATTTTTAGAAGTTCAGTTTTTAAAGAGTTGAGATGACCCCACTGGGAAATTCTATCCAGGTCTGTAAGAATGGAATTGGAAAGATGAAGATGAAAGGCAACTCTAGATGCAAAGGAGGGAGCAGATTTAAAATGAGTAGAAGAATATAGGGTTAAGTCATCAGCATATGAATGGATAGTGTTAGTCGAGCAACTGGGAAGATCGTTAATGAAAAGTAGGATACAAGGCAGAGCCCTGAGGAATACCACTATTGACAGAGAAGGAAGAAGCCGCACCATCAACAACAGCCAAAATGGAACGATTAGAAAGAAAGCTAGACATAAGGAAGCAAAGAAAAGGAAGAAACCTAAAGGAGGGGAGCTTGGAGAGCAGTGACGCATGCAACAGACAGTCAAATGCCTTGGATATGTCAACCGCCACCACACAAGTCTCCCCATGGTCTCTAAGAGCAGAAGACCATAGATCTGTGAAATAGGAAAGTATATCACCAGTAGACCTCGAGTACCAAAAGCCATTCTGATGATCAGAAAAAAGAGAGTGAGATTCCAGATGATCTAAGAATTGCTAGTTGAGAAGGGTTTCAAATATCTTTGACCAGGGTTGGCATTGATTAAATCAAATTGATTTAATCAGTTGATTAAATCAATTGATTTTTTTATGAAAAAATCATGATTTTTTTGATTTTTTTTTAAAATAATAAAACTGTTTTTTTTTTTTTTTTATTTGTTTTATTTTGTCATTTTTTGATACATAATGATATAACAGATATATTAGTTCCTTCTTACTATGTTAAAAAACTTTAAAGTAGTTTATATATTGGAAATATAACTTACTTAATTAATATTTGGTTCAAGATTTCATATAGCGTAATACAAGAATCTGATCTTCATTAATATAATTTATCCAATATAGAACTGTTAGAGTTTAGAATTCCTAATATATATATTCAATCAAATCTTCAACAAAATTTTATTGAGCTTTAATCTAATGCAATTTGAGGTTATATATATATATATATATATATATATATATATATATATATATATATATATATATATATATATATATATATATATATATATATATATATATATATATATATATATATATATATATATATATATGAGGTGGACCGGATAGTAATTTTTTACTATCCGCGGATGCGGTTGCGGATATTCAATTGCGGATATCCGCAGATGAGGATGCGGATGCGGATAGTTTAATTTTTTAAGAGTTTTTGCCATAGATTCTTGGAATTTTGAAATATAATATCTAGAATCTATGTTACCAGAGTGTGGGACGGGGACCCAACTCTTGAACACCCCACCAACCTCTTTCCCCAACCTCCACCTATTTGAAAAAAGGTTATATATATATATATATATATATATATATATATATATATATATATATATATATATATATATATATATATATATATATATATATATATATATATATATAGCCAGTAATTCAGTATTACCTTCACACTTCACAGTTTCACATTTTCCATTTGAAGTTAATAATTGGTAAGTTATTTTTTAGAAATAAAAGCTTTTGGGGCTCTTTCAGGTGAAAGTTTGGTTCGCTTTTCGTTGTAAATGAGGCCTGCTCCATTGAAAAGACGCTCACTAGCAACACTAGTTGAAGGACATGTTAAATAAGTCCTTGCCAGCTCAGCAAGAAAAGGGAAACTTTTGCAATCATCTCTCCACCAAACCAGTTGGTCTTTATCTGCCTCCAAACGTGGGAGTTTCAGATAATTTTCAATAATCGATATTGTATCCTTTGACACTTCTGACTGTGATTCTTCATCGCTGCTGGAAGCTAGAAGATCTTTCATTGATTTAGCAATGCTTAAGCTAACAGATTTTGTTTCATTTGTATCTGACAGTTTTTGCTTTTTCTTGAAAGGCGTTATTTTAGCTGTTTCTATCATCTCATCGCATAAGCATCCTAATTTGATTTTAACATTCTGAGAAATAAGTGGTTTAAAAAATTTTGTTTTGTACCTAGGATCTAAAAAGGTTGCAATTGTATAAGCATCATCATTTTCCAGGTTTTCAAATCTGTCGTTCATCTCCTTCATTAAGGTTTCAGTCATCCTTGAAACTCCCTTAGACTTAATAACATTTGTTAACACAAACTTTCAATGTTGAAACAAGTGGTATCACATCTGACAAACATGATTCAGCTGAACTTATAGTCTTTGTTAATTCTTCAAAAGGCTTAAGGATATTAATACAATTATTTAAAATGTCATTTTCGTCAGCTGTTAGAGGCTTTATTTTTGTGCTGCTTGAAGCATAAAGGCAAATGGCCTCATTAATTTCGCTCATCCTCTCAAGCATATGCAAACTACTATTCCAGCGTATTTGAATATCTTGCATGACAGAAATTGGACCGAACATTTAATCTTGTTTGTATTTTCTTCAGCTCATTTTGGGCTACAACGGAGTGATTGAAATGCGTAGCAATTAACCTACATTTGGTTATTAAATCGGATACACATTTTTGACTCATAATGGAATTTTTAACTACTATCTGAGTTTGGTGTGCAAAGCAATCTACATTTTTCACTCTTGCCAGAGAAAGTGCTTTTTTTTTTATATTTGTGCCCGAATCCCTGACTACGCAGTGCACTTCATTTAATGAAATCTTCCATTTTGTCAGCATCTTTTCAAATACAGTTTCAAGATAGTCGCCTGTATGGCGCTCAGAAAGAGGTTCTGCATTCAATACAAAGTTTTGCCTTTGAAAGTTTTTATCGATTGCATGATACGTAATTTTTTACTATCCGCGCATGCGGATGCGGTTGCGGATATCCAATTGCGGATATCCGCGGATGCGGATATTGGAAAAATGATGCGGATATCCGGTCCACCTCTAATATATATATATATATATATATATATATATATATATATATATATATATATATATATATATATATATATATATATATATATATATATATATATATATATATATATATATATATATATATTGCAAGTTATGTATTTAATTTATGGATTAATGATTATGCATCAAAAGTGCTAAAATTTTCTTTCTTTTATAATTTATATAGAGGAATATTGTTTTCTTATAATGTTGTATAAAAATTTAAATGGTTGAAAACTAAAAGGAATTTTCTTTTCTGTTTTCTGTTTTGTCTATAACCTCAAATTGCATTAGATTAAAGCTCAATAATATTTTGTTGAAGATTTGATCGAATATATATTAGGAATTCTAAACTCTAACAGTTCTATATTGGATAAATTATATTAATGAAGATCAGATTCTTGTATTACCCTATATGAAATCTTGAACCAAATATTAAGGAAGTTATATTTCTAATATATAAACTACTTTAAAGTTTTTTAACACAGTAAGAAGGAACTAATATATCTGTTGTATCATTATGTATCAAAAAATATGACAAAATAAAAAAAAAAAAAAAAAGTTTTATTTTTTTTTTCAAATAAATCAAAAAAATCATTGATTTTTTGATTTTTTTTTTAAAAAATCAAAAAAATCACCAACCCTGTCTTTGACAGAATACAAGTGAGAGCTAAAGGCCATAGAAGGATCAGAGCGGCTCTTTTTTCAGAATAGGTTGGACTAATGCGTGCTTCCAACACTGAGGGAAAGTACTAGTATTGAGTCAGAGAGAAAAGTTGAACGAGGGATGGAGCTAGCTCAGAGGCACACTCCCTTGAAACTCTGGGAGGAATGCCATCCCAGCCGCTTGCCATTCCTAACTTTCATAGATTTCATAAGCCCATGCCCCTGATCAAATGCAATCACAGGTAAAGGCTTGGGACATCTTAGAGGAGAAGGAGTAGGAGGAGAGTTGCTGGAGTCATCCAGGGTTGAATTAGAAGAAAAGAGCAGGCCAAAGAGAATAGCCTTTTCAGCTGGAGTGTTAGCAACAGAACCATCAGTGCGGATAAGAGGAGGAAAGGATTTTCTGAAGTTGTTAGAGATGTTTTTGGCAAGAGGCCAGAAAGATTTGTCAGAAGGAGAATTTAGGAGTTCAGCACACCTTTTTTTAGTGAAAGCCTGCTTTGCTTGTTGAAGAATATCCCTGCAACGATTCGGAGCTGAATGAAAATTAGCAAGAGTGACAGGAGAAGGTGAATTTTTCCACTCAATATGCGATGTCTCCAGCCTGAATGGCACAAGAGCAATCACAATCGAATCATGGATTCTGAGGAGAGAAAGATTTGGACAAAGAAGGGATGAACCTGCTCATCCCATCAACGATTACAGCCCCCACCTTAGCAAAAACTTAAGCTTCTTCAGAGAGAAAAGCATTTCATTCAAAGATAGTTAGCATAGAAGCAATGCAAAGTGCCAGAAGAGACGCTTAGGACTGGGTGGAGCAGTTGGAGAGAAAGCTTGAAATTTAAGAGTAATTAGGTTGTGATCAGAGTTACCAATAGGTACGAGGACAGTGTATTTATAGAGAGAAGGACTAGTAGTGAAACATTAGTTTAAGAATTGATTGGGATTATCTGGAATGTGTTGGTTCTTTAATCAGTTGCTCCAGATCATTGAGAATACTGAATGATTCGGCCTCCTCCCCCTAGATCAATTTGGGAGGACCCCAACCATTCAGTGTTGTGTACATTGAAATCCCCTAAATAGAGGACCTCAGTTTTTGGATGTGAAGATGTAACAGTCTCGGGAGAAGTAGTTAAGTATTTAAAAAATGTATAAAAATCTGTTTTATTGGGAGAACAGTAGCAGAAAAACAAGATTGCTGAAGTGGTTTGAAGAAAGATTTTAAGCCACAGAACATCGAAGTTAGGAGATTCAAGATTTACAAGACGTGTTATTGTTTACGTAGGCAGGAACATCACCGTTAGAATGGAAATTATGAATTGTTATAGTTGGATATTTTAAAAAAAGTTTGAAGAGGAATCCTTAGATATCTGGGGCTCAGACAAGAGCAAAAGATTTAGATGAGAGAGAGAGGTAGTATTCCACAGAGGCCAAATTAGAAAGTAAGCCATGGAGGGTGGTAAAATGTATTGAGAACCCATGCCCGCACACACCTGCCATTCTACACACACAAAAACAATTAAATCAATCAAACAAGAAAATGGACAAAGAAACTGACAAGCAAACAGACAAACAAAAAAGCAAATAATCAAAGTAAAACTAAAATAATATTTACATTTAAAACACAAATTTAAAAATGGTAAAATGATTTTAAAATCAAAAATTTAAACTTAAAATAGTCTTAAACAATATATAATATATATATATATATATATATATATATATATATATATATATATATATATATATATATATATATATATATATATATATATATATATATATATATATATATGTGTGTGTGTGTGTGTGTGTGTGTGTGTGTGCAGTCTTCATTTCTTATGTTGCAAGGTGCACTGTTTAAGTTTGCTTATCAATTTTCACATGTTGTATAGTTTTTTCAATTCTTAGTTGATTCCTTAACTTTGTACAAACAAGACAAAATGTAAAAAAAATACCTTCTCAATTGAGGCAGAATGATGTAGAAAGGTCAGTAAGTTAAAGCAAAAATTTACAAAACCCAGGTGGTGAATTATTGGCTTTCAATGTCCAATTCTTCATGACATATCATCACTTTACTGGTTTCTTAGTGTTTAAGTTCAAGATTTGATTGTTAAACATTTTTGAAAATGTCTTTTATCCTGAATTCAGTAAAACCTGATAAATAATCAAGATAAAAATAGAAATCCACTTTTCTCCCAACTCTTCCTGTGCATGTATTAATCAACCTAATTTCATTTTTGCAAAACTTGCACTTTACTTTTCCACTGCTTTCAACATTTGAAACTAGTCCATTCATATCCTAATTTTCTTGCTGATACCAGAGTATTATTGTAACAAGAAATAACTCATAGTTCATCATACTTAAAGTACAACTTGAATATGAACAAAAAAATTATTTGCAACTATAATTAAAGCTGTAAATGAAAAAAAAAATTTAAATTCCCTAGCTTTTTTGAGTTTGTTGAAGAAAAATTTAAAAACCTGATCCGAGTTGGCTTTTTGAAACAAATTTTTTCCTTTTATGCCAACCCTGCTTACAAGTAATACTCTTCTAAGCTCTTTATAGCAGTATTCTTCCAAATTTTTTCACTGTGATTAAAACTTCATTATTCTGCTAAAATCTTTTAAATTAATTGCATAAGTAGTATAAATTTAGGTAATTTTAAGAAATAGTAATTAAATTAATCAATTTGTTACTTTTAGGTTTGGAAGTGACTCAAAAAGATTAAAATAGTTATTTAAATTTATTTACCCTAAAATAAGAAAATTTTAAAAGAAAACGGAACAGTAGAAAACCATTTTCAAGTTCTTAGTATAAGTTTCGATCTTTAGTTGCTATTTTCTTAGATAACTTCTTATAGCTGATAAGTTAAAGCTAGGTCACAAGCTGAAATATCCTAAAGAATATTTTATTATATACAGTAATACAATTATTTAATTTCTTGTTTAAAATTTTACTTTTCAGAAAGCTTTTATAAAATATCATAATGCTACCCACTAAAATTTTTTCAAATAATTTGATAAGGTAAGTAGTATTCAAACTGCCATAGATAAGATAGAAAATTTTCACTCTGCCACATTGAATTAGGCCTTGTATACAACTCATTAATGATGTACTTGGATCTGGGGATTGGGGACTCTGCCTATTTTAATGGACTGTGACAGAAAAAGTCAGTGAAGTTCACGGTTGAGTCCAATTATATATATATATATATATATATATATATATATATATATATATATATATATATATATATATATATATATATATATATATATATATATATATATATATATATATATATATATATATAGGGATGGAGCGACACCAAAATTTTTACAGATACTGATACCTAAAAATTTACCGGTACCGATACCCTATACCTGAAAATATACCGATACTTACCGATACCGATACTTTATCCATTCAAATACCAAAATTTTTACTGATACCTATACTAAGACTTTCAAATTCACCGATACTTACCGATACCGATACTTCACTCCATCCCTAAATATATATATATATATATATATATATATATATATATATATATATATATATATATATATATATATATATATATATATATATAAATAATATAATATATAAAAATAAATAATAAAAAAAAAAAAAAAATATATATAATATATATTTTTTTTTTTTTTTTTTTTTTTTTTTTTTTTTTTTTTTACAGAACGCCACCGCTCACGGGCAGAGCCCTTTTCAAGGAGGGGGCACACACATAGAGACAAAACACATGCAAACGCACACACCTAACGCACAGCCCTCAGGTGGGCACAGACGGAAGCCTTGAAGAGTGGAAGGTTAAATGCAGAAGGAAAAATAGATGAAGGTAGAGAGTTCCACAGAATAGAGGTGGCTGGAAAGAAGGAGGTACCACAACGGGCTAGCCTGGGATTTCCCACTTCCACACAAAATTGGTGCGAAAGCAGGGCACCCCTTGTGCAACGAGGACGACGCAATGGAGGAGGAATGCGAGAGGCCAATTCTCTCGAGCACCTGCCATTGTAGTACCTGTAGAAAAGAGATAGCGCGCCAACGTCACGTCGCAGAGACAGAGGGTCAAGAGAGTTTGAAAGTAGGGGACAGTTAATTAATCTTTTAGCTTTTGACTCAACCCTATCCAGAAGAGAGGAGGAGCCGGAGCCCCCCCAAATGTGAGAACAGTACTCCATACAAGGGCGAATAAGACCCCTATATATTTGGAGTAACTGTTCAGAAGAGAAAAATTCTCGCAATCTGAACAGAACTCCCAGCTTCTTAGAGGCCGCTTTAGCAACCATTGTGATATGTGGTTTCCAAGATAGTTTGTTGTTTATGTTTAGACCAAGAATGTTAATGTTATTTACAGGTGAGACGGGAGAGCCATCGAAGAGGATAGGAAAGTTAGGAGGTGTTTTTTTAAGAGAGTTGAATTTCACAAGGTTGCTATGACCCCACCGGGAAATCCCATCCAGATCGGCAAGAATAGAATTGGAAAGTTGAAGACGAGAAGCAACTCTAGAAGCAAAAGAGGGAGCAGATTTGAAATGAGTAGAAGAATGCAGAGTTGAATCATCAGCATAAGAGTGAACAGAGTTAGAAGTGCAGTGGAGAAGATCGTTAATGAAAAGTAAGAATAAGGTTGGAGATAAAACAGAACCCTGAGGAACACCACAGTTGACAGAAAAGGAGGAAGAGGTCGATCCATCTACAACTGCCGAAATGGAACAATCTGAGAGAAAACTAGACAATAGTAAGCAAAGAGAAGGAGGAAACCCAAAGGAGGGGAGCTTGGAGAGCAGTGACGCATGCCACACCCGGTCAAAAGCCTTGGATATGTCAAGCGCCACCACACAAGACTCTCCGAAGTCCCTAAGGGCAGAAGACCATAGATCAGTAAGATAGGAAAGTATGTCACCAGTTGACCTCGAGCGTCGAAAGCCATACTGGTGATCAGAAAGAAGAGAATGAGACTCCAAATGATCCAGGAAATGAGAGTTGAGAAGAGTTTCAAAAATTTTAGATAGAACACAGGTGAGAGCTATAGGTCGATAGTTAGAAGGGTCAGAGCGACTACCTTTTTTCGGGATCGGTTGAACAAACGCACGCTTCCAGCATTGAGGAAAAGTATTAGTATTAAGGCATAGAGAGTAGAGTTGAACGAGGACAGGCGCCAACTCGGAAGCACACTCCCTCAGAACCCGAGGGGGAATGCCATCCGAGCCACTGGCCTTCCTGACGTTCATAGATTTCAGGATCCCATGCACCTGATCATGAGTAATTACAGGCAGAGACATGGGACACCTGAGAGGAGAAGGAGTAGGAGGAGGGATGTCAGAATCGAGCAGGGTGGAATTAGATGAAAAAAGGAGGCCGAAGAGATTTGCCTTTTCAGAAGGAGTATTAGCAACAGACCCATCAGAGTGAATAAGAGGAGGAAAGGCAGATTTACAGAAGTTGTTAGAGATATTTTTGACAAGAGGCCAGAAATTTTTATCAGTAGGAGAGCCATGGAGGTCAGCGCACTTCCTTTTTATGAAAGTACGCTTAGCCCATCGAAGAACATCCCTGCAACGATTCCGAGCTGAATGAAAATTAGCAAGAGTGATAGGAGAAGGAGAGTTTTTCCATTCACGATAAGCACTGTCTCTCTCGCGAAGGGCAAGAGAACAGCCGTCATCGAACCATGGATTTTGAGGAGAAAAAGATTTAGTTGAAGATGGAATGAATCTGCCCATCCCGTCAAGGATTACGGCCCCTACCTTTTCAGCAGAGACAGAAGCGTCCCCCGAGACAAAGCAAGATTCACTCCAATGATAGTTAGCAAAGAAGCGGCGCATTGCCCCCCAATTAGCCCGATTAAAGTGCCAGAAAGTACGTTTAGGGCATGGTGGAGCTGTTGGAGAGAAAGCATTATAACTAAGAGCTATAAGATTATGGTCAGAGTTACCAATAGGAGGGAAAATGGTGTATTTATATCTAGAAGGAGTAGTGGTGAAGCATAAATCAAGTGTATTCAAGAATTGGTTAGGACGATCAGGAATGTGTGTGGGTTCACTAATCAATTGCTCCAGATCGTTAAGAATACTGAATGATTGGCCTCCCTCCCACCTGTATCAGTATGAGAGGAGCCCAACCATTCAGTGTGGTGTACGTTGAAATCCCCTAAATAGAGGACCTCAGCATTTGGATGAGAAGAAGTGACAGTCTCGTGAGTAGTAGTAAGATATTGAAAAAAAACTGGAAAATCTGTTCCATTAGGGGAGCAGTAGCAGAAACACAAGATAATTGTAGTAGTAGGAAGACAGATTTTAAGCCATAAAACATCGAAATTAGGAGATTCTAGATTTACGAGACGTGTCACAGGAGTGTTAATGTTAATATAGGCACAGACTCCACCAATTTAGTCGGAAATTGGGGAAAAAGTTGTAGTTAGAGACATTAAGATTGCAAGAGAAAGAATCCCTGTCCAACTGGGTCTCAGACAGAAGCAAAAGGTTAGGAAGAGAGGTAGTGAGGTAGTGTTCAACAGACGCTAAATTAGATCGAAGGCCACGAACGTTAGCAAAGGAAATGGAAAGCCCCCGTCTACGCCCAACCCCACGATCACTCGAATTAGGCATTCAAAAAAAAAAAAAAAAACGTAAACGAGCACACACAAACACACAATCACGCAAGCACGCTCGTAACCTTACACTTAAACACGCACCCACGCACGCACCTACGCAAGCACACAATATAGTAAACTAAAATAATTAATATTAATAGCATTAAAAATATTAAAATCAATATTAAAAATATTAACCTGTAATTATTAAAACAGATTATGAAGTAAATTTATGTTAATGAAATATAATTATTAGAAACGGAGAAAATATATATAAAATTTAAAACGGTAAAATTTTACTTAGGTTAAAAATCATACTTATCTTGCATATGTCGAACTGCACTGTCAATAAAAATATAATTAATTAAAAACACTTAAAAAAGAATTAAAACACTGAGCACTTTAGAAAAAATTAAAAAACAAAACCACACATTTAGAACTAAACAAAACAGAAAAAAAAACACAAACACACACACTAGCATAAGAACACTGACAGACACGTCCTTTCACTAAGAGAGCTAAACTAAGATATATATATATATATATATATATATATATATATATATATATATATATATATATATATATATATATATATATATATATATATATATATATATATATATATATATATATATATATATATATATATATATATATATTACTGGACAACTTATTCAACAATTGTTCATTGATAACTTGATAAAGTTGGAATGTCATTGTCAACAGCATACATTATAAGAGCTTTTAGCTGCTCTAAATTTATTTTCAACATATTATATGTTGAATTCCAGCGAGTAGACACATCTTGAATCAGTTTATGTTTGTCCTTTTAAGCTGCTCCTGGATTTCAGTTAATTTGCTAATCGCTAATGAAGAATGATTAAAGTGTGATACTATTTTTCTGCTATTTGCAATTATATTGCTCACAGCCTTTTGCGAAAATATTGAATCATTTACTGAAAGTTGCAATGTGCGAATGAAACATGATAGTGACTGTACACCACACTTCCTCATACCACCAACCATATTTGCGGCGGAAACTCGTAGTACAAGAAAAATTTTGTTGGAGATCTTATACTCATTCAGAACAATGTGTAGTTGTTCACTTATTAATTCAGCTGTATGTGAACCAGGGAACGGAACAACTCTAAGCACAACTCTACATTGTTCAAACTCATCTGAAAGCCAATGGCATGTCACACTCAGAAATGGAGCATTATTTGTTGAAGCTGTCCAAATGTCTGTGGTCAAAGAAAGACTGCTAATTTCATCAAGCGATATCTGAATTTTTGCTTTTACTTTCATAAATATATCCGGGATTATTTTGTCTGTGAAATATTTTCTTGATGGAATTCTGTAATTAGGACAGAGTTTTGCAATAAGCCTTTGGAATCCAATGTCAGATGTTAAAGAATATGGCTGAATATCAACAGCTATCATGTCTCCTATCAAATAATGCATCTCTTGGGACTTGTGATCGTTAATATTCCAAATTTTACTCTTTACTAAAACTGATCGTATAGTTGGTTGAACTGGAGGCTCATAGTTGCTGCACCTTGCTTCTGAAATATTTGGCTGTGACCAATCATATTGCCTTTTCAGCTTATCCACTTCAGCTTTTGCTTCATATGATTGAATTTCTTAATGTGGTTCAACATATTGGTCTTTGTAGAACTCTTTTCAGATTTGCCACCTCTTGATATGGTGGCTTTACATAATTTAAAAATACATTTACTGTTTATCCTTAGGATGAACATCAAAATACTTATAACAATAACTGGTTGACATACTGCTTTCGTTATAAAGTGTAATTACTATTTAATTATTTATATCTCTATAATCGAGATTCTAGAATCTAGAGTTATCTTTAAAATTTAAAATTTTTAATTTTTTTATATATCTAAAAAGTAAGCAATAAAAATTATTTACATTAATAATAAAAACATGCATAGTTATTAGTAATAAATAATAATGTTGATAACTGCTTTTTCTCAGTATTAATTTAAATTATTAGGTGTAATTGATGAAAGGCCGATTAATCGGTAATCGGCCACTTGGCTTATCGGTGCACCCCTAATATATATAGTTATCAAATTCTACACATGTATTTAAGGTAGCACTTGCTGAATTGGTTAAGGGCAGAAGTGCATCAGTATAGTAAAAGTATGGTAAACAGTTTGATGTGATCCTAGCCATAATTCCTTGAGTTTTGACAAATGTGAATAAAAGGATGTTTTTTTATTATTATTATTATTATTATATTTTATATATTTAAGGTGTGAAAGACATGGTTAGAAGTAAAATTACATGAAAAAATGTATTCAGAAATAAGCAGTGAAAAGTACGAAAAGTTTTCTTTAAAACAATTGTAGTCGTAGTAAAGGAAAGCATTCTCCTTGTAAACTTTAATATATTTTGGTATTTTAAAATAAATATTTCAGATATTCCTTCAGAAGAGTAAGCTGTTGTGTATCATCATACTCTTCAAGTTATAGAGCTTACTCAACGGCTGTTGATCCTATGGCATTGCCAACTCCAGATGATGAATCAAAGGTAATATATATATATATATATATATATATATATATATATATATATATATATATATATATATATATATATATATATATATATATATATATATATATATATATATATATATATATATATATATGAGCTATTCTACCATATTCAACCCTCTTCAACTCATTTATGCCTAATATTGTTATTTCTTCTAGAAGTTTCATTTCTGCTCTCTCTGAGCTTAACTCTAAGAATGCGAATAATCCTGACGGTATCTCTCCTACAGTTCTCAAATTTGTACTTCTGATTTTTTACCCTGTTCTGGTAAACTATTTTGTTTTTGTCTTTTTACTTTGACATTCCCTTCTTGCCAGAAACATGCATTCGGCCTGTGCTAAAAATGGGAAAAACGGGGACTCACACTATGGACTGACAGGGGCCCCGGCCCTAGCTAATAATCAGGAAAATATGAGGTTAATTGCAAATTATACCTATTTAATGGTGGATTAAATCAAACAAAATATAAGAAAATTAAGATTTTAATTCCATTATTCCTTCATTACATATTGGGTGAGGCAAAATAAAAGAGGAAACAAACAATTTATTCACTTAAATCACTATTCACTATCAGAATCTTCTTGAACATTTACATTATAAGTTTTAGAATTTGGGGTAGTGAAATGTTCAGGAACAGAGGGCAGTGACGTTGAATATGTTACTGCTCTAAGATTGTATTTTAAAAACAGTAACATTTCTACATTCTTTGGCAATAGTTTGATTTTATCTTTTTGAATTGATTTCCCTACTTTGAATTCTCTTTCACTGGCGCTGCTGGAGCTTGCTGGTGGGCACAAATATACTCTTGCCAGTGTTGCTAGTGTGGAGAGATCATTTTTGTTTGCCTTCAAGACCTTCAAGAAGGCAATAGAGTCATCGTTGATATTAATTCTTTTTTCATTTTCACATATTTATATAACTCGGTTAAATTCGGACATAGTCCTTTACTGGCTTCTGAATCATTGTTGTTCGCAAGGACCGCATTCCATGAAGATGAGACCCAGAAGATTTAAGTTCCTGAAAATTTTTAAATTTTTGTTACTTGAAGTCTTTAAAACTTAATTTACCATCACCATTATTTTAATGATGAAACTAGTATTGTTAACTATTATATTTACACCTCATTAGACTACAATGAACATATTTCCATATCATCCTCAGTATTGATATTGAACTTTTATTATACAAAATCTGTAATTTTCTGAAAGTTTTTTTTCTGAAAAAATGCATTTAATCATTAATTTAAGCGAATGTTGGCTATTCTACTCCTTCCTTATAATTAAATTAATGTCAACTAAAATTATATCTAATTTTCTTAACCTAAAATTTCAGTGTATTTGACCTCTTTACAAATTTTAGGCAGCCCTGGCCAAATTTGGGAGACCCTGGTCGGTCCCTAACTCACACGCTTCCCCAACTTAGTGTGCCTTTCTCAGTTAAATCTACTAAGAATTTTTTTTATTACCTAACTTACACTTCAACCTACCTGCCAACTTAAAACCTTACAACTACTACTCTCGTATACTATTATTTTACAAACCCAACTTAACCTAAAGTAAACAAAAAAAACAAAAACATTACTAAAAGTATATACTTATCTGAGTACTAAAAGACACATTAACTTCAAACACAAAACTTTAAAAAAAAAAAAAAAAAAAAAAAATTTATAAACATTAAATATATTTTACTATTAAAACACAAGTTGAAACACAATTCAAAGAACATGGCACACACACAGCCTCATCTCGTACCTCCTTTCTTGAACGAAGGTAACTATAAACTAATACAAATATATATATATATATATATATATATATATATATATATATATATATATATATATATATATATATATATATATATATATATATATATATATATATATATATATATATATATATATATATATATATATATATATATATATATACATAAAAGAAGAATATTGAGTTGAGATTTCAAATAGGAGAACATTTTTTATTCTTTCCAGGAATACCCTGAGAAAATTAAAAATCTCGTAAATGAAATTTCACAACTTTCTATCCTAGAAGTTGCCGATTTAAATTCTCTTTTGAAGAAAACGCTTAATATTTCTGAAGCCCCAATGATGGCCATGGGAGCAATGCCTGTTGCTGCTCAGGTATGTAAACTGTTTATATTAAAATACATTATATTTTTTTTTTTCTCATAATTTGTTTATATGTATTTAAGTAATAAATTTTACTTACCAATATAATTCCCATTTATAAGCTAAGCAGTTTAGCTGCAGTGATTGAGGAAATCTTGAATAAAATGTAAACAATCATGCACTTTTTAGGTCTAATAGAATGTGTGAATCTGTATGCCACAAAAATTGTTATGCTTAATAGACCGCCTTCAAGGCATCTTTATAGATATCCGGTTTTCATATGTTTAAATGGGTTATTAACTTGAAAATCTATCAATATGTCCTTTGTGATAAGATTGTGTGTGTGTGGAGTTTATTTTTTTTATTTTTTTTTTAAATATCTAAAAATATATTACTTATATTTCCTAAATTACAAGAATTTCAAGAATACAAATTGTGGCTTGGTCTTTAAAAATGTTACCAGAATATTTACTTAGTACCAGATATAAAATTTATATTTAAGATGCCATTTCAGTTAAATTTATTTTTTCTTTTATATAATTCTTGTTATTTCCTTCTCTAGACTCCTTTTAAAAGTCTGAAAAAGAAACAATCTATTAATCCTTTAATTTGTATACTTATTCTTTCCGTTCTCTTTTTGTTCATCCTCCTGTTGTATATATTCTATAAAAAGTTCCTTTGCTCTTTCTTAGTAAGCTATCTTCTATTCGAATTCTAGAACTAATCCATTTCACTGACTGCCTCAACTTGTTTAGTCATCTCTTTTGGGCCACCATCTTTATAATGTTGTTTAAATGGGAACGGATGTTAATTTGTGCTTTTTCCAAGTTTTTTTTTTTTTTTATATGATTTTATGTTTATTTTTACATTTTCATTTATCATTATTGCCATGCATTCATTGTT
>SEYY01003644.1:65000-74755 GCA_009176605.1 Armadillidium nasatum
CCACAAGATATGTATAAGAGAATATTCTTTTGAGTATTATTTATATATTAGTAACGATTTTTTATTCGCACTAGAAGTGTACAATATTTTCTTAATATTAGAGAATGAAAAAGTTTTTCGTCTCTAATTATATATTTTTATTATATAAATAGAGACAATATCGAGTTACACTATAGCTTTTCTTTCATTTATATATATTTTTTATGAATTCCATTCCATTTTTTCTGAATCGTCATTATCAACAGAAACTGTACTTAATCGTTTTTCAATGCTTCGGAAGGACTGAACGAGTTGAAGTTTTCTTCCACAAACTTGCTTTAATTCTTCATCCGCATTAATTATTTCTTTTATTTTCTTAATATTTTTTGTAATGAGAGAAAAAGAAAGGTTAAATTTTAATAAAAAATTATATTTCTTTATTAGCTCATAGAAATTTAAATAATAATATATTTGCCTTCATTCTAGTTTGAATTTGTATTGTAAATCTTGCATCTATGTACCATTTTTCTGTATAAAACGATTATAGAGTTGAGATTTTATAAATCTCGGATATAAAGGGATACTTTGCATATTAATTTCTCCATCTGTCAATATATTATGATTTTTCTCTATATCTTCATCATTAAAATTAATTTTTCCCTTTTCTATTTTTTCAGAAACTTCAAATATATTTTTAATATCTTCAAAATAATATTTATTATCCTTGTATTTAAGTTCAATTAATGCATCTTTGATTTTATGTTTTTTTATATTTTTATAATCTTCAGGGTGTTTATTAATTTCACATTCAACTTTTGCTTTTATTTCTTTATTTAAAGTATAAAGTTTCTTTAATTTATTATTATCAAGATTATTTAATGATTTTGTTAAGGCAATGGGATTTTTTGAATAAAATTTTATATCTTTAATTAGACTCTCTACCATCTCTTCTTGAGAAGGCATAGTGCCAGACTAACGCCAGAAATCTAAAAACCTCACAATGATGAGATTACTGAGCTTTCTAGAATGTTCGAGAAGAAATATAATAAACGAAGAATTAGTATATACAGTAGAAGTTCCAAAATTTCTTTCCTTCAGAATACCGCTTGGTGTAGTGGTAAGAGTAATGCGCTTTGGTTCAGTATACCCGAGTTCGATTCTCCGTGAGAATGATGTTTTGCAAGGGAGAAGGGAAATGTCAGAGTGCACTAGCTAGTGCACTCGTTTAAGAGAATGGTAATATGGCTGTGCACTTGGTAGTGCACAAATAATAATAATAATAGTAATAATAATAATATATATATAATAAATAATTTGAAAAATATTTTTCAAATTTTAAAAATTTTCATTTATTGTATTCAATATGACTGTTAAACTGTTTTTTAAACTGTATTCAATAAGAATACAAATTTAGAAGAAAAATTAGCTCCTTTTTTTAAATCAAATCTTGAAAAAATTATGAATTTTAAAAATGAAAATCCAAAATTCATTTATAATAAAACTGACTAAAAAAGTATCTTTTAATGATAATATTAAAACAATATTTGTAGATAAATATATAATCCCATATGAATATAGTTTATCATTTTTAGATAAGGAAAGATTTAGACAGAGGATTTTACAATTTGAAGAAAAATATAAATTGATTTATAATAAAAAATTTTATAATAAAATGATTAGTTCTAAAAATAAAGAAATTAAAATTATTTTTTCTTCTATAATAAATATGACTCGCTGTGAAGTTTGTCATATAAATATTAAAAATTTTAAAAATTCATGAAAGAAGTAATAAACATATGAAAAATACAAATCAATCATTGCTTAATTTAAATTATTTTAATGATAAAAAGAAATTATGTTCATTTTGTAATAAAAGCGTTCTAAATCTTAAAATTCATGAGAAAAGTAAAAAACATCAAATAAATTTAATGAGCTGCAATTATAAAAATTGTCGAAAAGGACTTCAAGTTAATTTTAAAGCCTATTGTTATTCCAATATAAAAATGGTTGATCCAAGAACATTTATTAATAATATGATGAAAACCATTGAAAATAAAGTTCAAGAGCAAAATTGGGAAAATCTAAAACTGTCTCTCTCTATTTTTGTAGAATTTTATAAATCTTTATCTGATGGAAGAACATCATATATTGAACATTGGTTTAACAGCGGAACTATGACAAGTATAACAAATATTTCTCAAATAAAAGAAACTGTACTTGAAATGATTAATAAAATTGAAGAAAAAATATGTAAATTTACAAAAGAAGGGTCAGGATGGATTATCAATAAACTTTTAGAATTTGAAATAAAAGTAGCAAAATATAAACCATTAAGAGCTGCTTCGTATATTGAAACTCCAATCAAATATAAAAATCCAAAATTTGGATTGGTTAATATTCAAAATAAAAATGATAATGAATGTTTTAAATGGTGTATAGCAAGATCTGATTGTTTAGATGAAGCTAATTCACATAGATTATCAACAAGAATAAAAGAAGTATCTAAAAATTATGATTGGAAAGGAATAGAATTTCCAGTTCAATTAAAACAGATTACTAAATTTGAGAACCAAAACGATGTGTCAGTTAACGTATTTGGACTTGATGAAAAAGAAATATTATATCCTTTAAGAATTACTAAAGTTGAGAAAACTAAACATGTTGATTTACTTCTAATATCAAATGATAAAAATACACATTATATACTTATGAAACATTTGAGTCCATTCATAGATAAAAAGAATAAAGGACAAACTTATCCATGTCGATTCTGTTTGCATAGTTTTTATAAAAAAGAATTATTAGATAAACATTTACCAGAATGTAGTATTCATAAACCGGTAAGAATGGAATTAGCTGAAGGTCCAGTTCAATTTAACCTGTATTATAAACAATTTAGACATCCATTTGTTATATACGCAGATTTTGAAAGCACCTTACAAAAAATACATACTAGTCAGCCAAATCCTAATAAATCTTATACAATTAATTTACAGAAACATCAACCAAACAGTTGGTGTTGTTATACGAAATGTGATGTAGATGAATATTCAAAACTCGAAATATATGAAGGAGAAAATTCATCTAAAACGTTTGCAGAATATTTAATTTCAGAATCAAAAAGGATTTATGAATTATTGAAAACAAACAAACCAATGAATTTAACTTCTGAAGAAAAAATAAATCACGAAAAAGCAAACCGTTGTTATGTATGTAAAAGAGAATATACAGAATCAGATTTTAAAGTAAGAGATCATAATCATTTAACAGGAGAATATAGAGGATGAAAAGGATTAGGATTCCGACGCAGTCAGGACAAATGAGGAATAATTCTTCGCCTGGTTCTAGAGGCTGAGAACCTTTTAAACTAGTTTCTTTTTTTTCTTCCCACGTACGGCTGCAGGAATATGAAGTTTCTGCAGCCGACACCACCCTGCATCTTGCGGGATATGGTGCAGAGTATAAATAAATATATATATATATATATATATATATATATATATATATATATATATATATATATATATATATATATATATATATATATATATATATATATATATATATATATATATATATTGTAGCCACAGAGCTTCCCGCACTCTACTATATTTTTATACTGTGGTTTTTTTTCTATCTTTTTTATATTTGCGGACTAGGCTATTAGATACCGCCTTTTTCTACCGACTTCTTGTTTGTGTGATCAGCGTGTATATTTTCCATATTTTCGTTACAACTGTAATCAACTTCGTCTGTTGCAACATCAACTAGTGTTTATCAGACGTTACAGTGTGTCATACAATTACCACCATATTGCACCTCAAGCAATATTTTGTTTACCAACACAGTGTCTTCAGGGTATCCTTACCACATCAGAAGGTGCTGCTTGAATACCAGTCATCAGTGAAGTCTGCTTCCTTCTCTGGGTATTACCAGGCTGACACTAGATAGGGTTGTTTTTTTGTTTTTGTGTCATTGGCATGCTTCTGTTCTTGTTGAACATCTAGAATCATTTATTTTGTGTATAAAAATTAAGTGAGTATATTCGAACAAGCATGCGAGTTGTTGAAGAAAATATTGTTTATTCATTATTTTTATAGAGCATTATTTTTTATTTAGCTACTATGTATCATGTAAAGAATAATCTGGCAACTTGGCCATCCTCTTTTTGTAGTTACAAAACAATAGTATGTAACATATAGCCTGTGATATTTTTCCTTTTCTCTAAGTAAACATGTAATATTACAAAGTGTTTTATTTACTTCAAATGGGTTGTTAATTAAACTAAACTAAAAAGATTTACTTTAACATGGTAGCAGTCCGTAGTTAGAAGTTAGTTTCTTATTAGCAAGCCCAGTTTGAAGTAAGATAAAGAGAATGGAAGAATTAGGCCTAGTACACAAAATTGAACCTCTTACATGGCAAAAGAAATTGGGATGATTGGAAATATCTTATACAGATAAAGTTAAGTGGTATTCCAGATGCAACAGAAGCAATCAATGGAAAATTAGAAAAACCACAAGAACCCAGAAATACAGCCACAGTTGAAGAAAGAAATGTGTACAGAAAGAAATTAGAAAAATTCAACAAAACAATCAGATGTAATGTTTTTGTTAGTTTCAACCCTTAGCCAAAATGTTAGAGCTCAGATAAGAAATCTGATGAAAGCAGATGAAGTATGGAAGGAACTTCATAATCTCTTTGCTGGTGCTGAGGAGAACAAAGTCTATGATATTTGTTCAAATTTCTTTGCACACAACACAAATGGAATGAGAAATTGGATATGGCAGGTAATTTATCTTCAATAAGACAGCTTTGGAGTAGTCTTCAAGAAGAAATTGTGAAACTTCAAGAGAAGAAGGAAAGTGCATTACCACAGATATTTCTCATTTGCAAAATTTTTGAAATTCTACCAAAAGAATATTCAAACTTTCAAACTACTTGGCTTATGGTAAATACTAATAATAAAGAAAGAAACATAGATAATTTGGTAAATTGGCTATGCACAGAAGCAAATAAAATGGCATCAAAGGCTGAATTAGTAAATCATGAAGCTCTTGTGATGATAAAGAAAAATCATAGAGAAAGCAAAACAATGGATAAATGTCAGAAATATCCATGCCATTATTGCCACAAAAAAGGTCACTGGATTCAAGATTGCAGAAAATGGATTGCAGATGGTAAACCAGAAAAGCAAACAAAGTCAGAAAGTATAAAAACTGTATATACTTTCACTAATTTATCTGTGTATATATTTTATCTTACTTATCTAGTGTATTATTTTATCTATATTTAAGTTCTCATTGATTGGAGTTTGTAAAGTTGGTGGTATGTTTTTTGTATCGATATGTAGTATTTTGTTGTTCAACCAACTGCTGCATAACACGCTCTCACTTTTTTAAATATCATGGTCAAGTCAACACGTTTTAAAAATGTAAAAGTTTCGCTTGTTTTACAAGTCTTCAAAATCAAGGTTTGAGGTATGAGTTATATATATTCTTTTTTTCACATAACTTTCTATCTATCATTTTCATTGCCTTCTACTCAATTATATAACTCGTAACGTTCTTAATTATATGAGATTCGTATTTGCAAGAACTACAAAGGCAACAAAACCTTTGAATAAATTCAAAGTAAGTCTTATCATATTTTTTAATTTTTAACTAATCACGACCCTTCTCTTTCAGGTCATTAAATAAAAGCTCAAACTCAGAGTTTTTATATACAAGAAGAGTAAAGCCTGGAAATATGAGTAATCTGAAAAATAATACAGAAAATAATGTTTTTACGCTAGCTGTAGATGATACAGTATTTATTTCTGAAGAAGATGATAAAGAAAATTGGTATTTTGATAATGGAGCTACAAAACATATAACAAATGAGCGAAGTTACTTTAAAACTTATAATGAGTTTAATAATATCGTCAAAGTTAAGTCAGCAAATGGTCAAGAAGCAAATGTATTAGGACATGGATTAATTGAGGTAAAATCATTAGTAAATGGAAAAATATCTCAATTATTTTTGAATGATGTTTGGCATGTTCCTGATATTAAGAAAAATTTATTCTCAGTATTAGCAGCACATGATAGACATCCATGTAGCAAATTTATTTCTGGACCTACCAAATGTAGTTTTATGGTAGATAGAAAAAGCTATTTTTGTGGCTATCGTAGACCAAATGAAGGCCTATTCAAAGTTACAATGAAAGCAGAAATTTCACCACCAGAAGTAAATGTCCTAGAAGAAAAGGATAAGCTGCAGCTATATCATGAAAGAATGGGACATCAGGATAAACGACACATAAGAAACTTGATCAAAAGAGAGCTAAACATTGAAACTTGCATTGACGACAAAAATTGTTCAGGATGTATAAATGGAAAAATGCATCGTCAGAAGTTTGGTAAAAGGCCAACAGCTCGAAAAACAGGAGAATTGTTATATGCAGATGTATGTGGACCATTTCAAGTGCCATCTTATTCAGGTTATAGATATTTTGTATGCTTCAAAGATGATTTTTCAAAAATGAGATTTGTATATTTTATTAAAGAAAAATCAGAAGTTATAGAAAAGCTAAAGCAGATACTCACAGAAGCAAGAGTACAGGGGCACCCATTCAAAGAATTCCTGAGTGATAATGCTTTAGAATTTAATAATCAATCTATAAGAAAACTCTTACAGAAATATGGTGTGAGACAAAGGCTAACAACTCCATACACTTCACAACAGAATGGAGGTGCAGAAAAAGAAAATAGAACGTTAGTTGAAGTAGCCAGATCCCTTATGTATTCAAAAACAAAATTTCCACAAAAGTGTTGGGCAGAATTAATTAACACAGCAGCATATATTCTTAACAGGACTGGAAAATCATCAATTGATGAGAAAACGCCTTATGAAATATGGTATGATAGAAAACCAAGAATTAAACATTTACGCATAATTGGAACTCCATGCAGTGGTTGGATTCCAGATCAAAAAAGAAGAAAACTTGACCCAAAGGCCAGATCAGGTGTGTTAATTGGATATGAAAGTGATGAAAGTTACAGAATTTTTGATCTGAAAAATAACTCAACATTCAGAAGTAGAGATGTAATTTTTGAAAAAGAACAACTTTCCCCTCCAATATTAAGTGAAGAAAACACAAAATTGGAAGATAACAATTATGAAATTAGGTTAAATCCATTTCATACAGAAACAGAATCTGATACAGAAATAGAATCTGATTCAGAAACAGAATCTGATACAAAAATAGAATCTGATTCAGAAACAAAATCTTTTACAGAAATAGTGTCTGATTCAGAAACAGAAGAAATTATAGAACAGGATAGCACTATAAATACAAGAATATTAAGAAATAGATCAACAATTACAAAACCATCAAGATTTGATGATTACAGTATGTATTTATCAGAAGATATGAAAGAACCAGAAAATTATAGTGAAGCTATGGAAAGTAAACAAAAGAAAAATTGGATTAATTCAATGAAAAATGAATTGCAATCATTGAGAGAAAACCAAACTTGGGAACTAGTTGAATTGCCACCAGGAAGAAAAGCAATTGCAAGTAAATGGGTTTACAAAATAAAAGAAAACTCAGATGGAACAATTGACAAATTTAAAGCAAGATTAGTTGCAAAAGGTTATAGTCAAAGCAAAGGTATTGATTATGAACAAACATTTAGTCCAGTAGCAAATAAGAGTACTGTGAGAACATTAATAAGTGTAGCAGCTAAAGAAAATATGTTCTTGATGCAGTTTGATGTATCAACAGCATTTCTTTATGGAAACTTATTAGAAGAAATATATATATGAAACAACCTGAAGGTTTTGAAGATGGGACAACCAAAGTATGCAAATTGAAACGCAGTTTGTATGGTCTTAAGCAAGCACCCAGATGTTGGAATGAAAGATTTGGAAAATTCCTTTCAAAACTGAATTTTGTAAGAAGTACAGCTGACCCATGTCTATATATAAGAGACCAGAATGGACATAAAATATTACTTGCATTGTATGTTGATGATGGACTAGTAGCATCAACAAGTCATGAAGAATTACAAAACTTTTTAGAAGAATTAAAGAAAGAATTTAAAATTACATATAAACCTGCAACTTATTTTTTAGGAATTGAAATTGAATCAAGAAGTGATGGTACAAAGAAAATTAGTCAATCATATTACACAAAGAAAATAGTAAAAGAATTTGGTATGGAAAATTGCAATGCTGTGTCAACTCCAATTATAAAAGATAAAGTTACACATGACATTGAAACCAGGGAGAGTTTCCCTTACAGATCAGCTATAGGAGCTCTTCTATATCTAGCAACAGGAACAAGACCAGATATTGCTTTTACTGTCAGTTATCTTGCCAGAAGTGTAGATAATCCATCAAAAGAATATATTACAAAAGTTAAAAGAGTATTTAGATACTTGAAAGGTACTCTGGAAAAAGGTATCATATATAGAAGTAATAGTGAACAGAATCATCTAGAAGGATACAGTGATGCAGATCATGCTGGAGACCAGAAAACAGGACATTCAACAACTGGAATTGTATGTCTATATGCTGGAGGCGCAATTTCATGGACTAGTCAGAAACAAAGCTCAGTTGCAATTTCAACAACAGAAGCTGAAATTATGGCAGCTAGTGAGGCAACAAAGGAAATTATTTGGATTCATCGACTTCTAGGAGAGATCACAAAAGTTTACAAGAAGCCCACTCTTTGGATTGACAATGAAGCAGCAATCAAACTCAGCAAGAATCCAGAATTTCACAAAAGAACTAAACATATAAAGGTACGCCATTTCTTTGTCAGAGAAAAAGTTCAGAATGATGAAATTGAGGTACTCAAGGTTAGCAGTGAAAATCAACTTGCAGATGGACTCACAAAGCCACTACACAAGCCAAGACTCATGATCCTGAATGAAAAATTAGGAATGGACTAGCCTTTATAGAATAAACAATAAGGGAGAGTGTTGAAGAAAATATTGTTTATTCATTATTTTTATAGAGCAATTATTTTTTATTTAGCTACTATGTATCATGTAAAGAATAATCTGGCAACTTGGCCATCCTCTTTTTGTAGTTACAAAACAATAGTATGTAACATATAGCCTGTGATATTTTTCCTTTTCTCTAAGTAAATATGTAATATTACAAAGTGTTTTATTTACTTCAAATGGGTTGTTAATTAAACTACACTAAAAAGATTTACTTAAACACGAGTATATTCGAACAATCCAAAGGGCGTGGTAATGGCAGCTTAGGAATATATTCTCGCATGCCCTACGGTCTCAGGATTGCCGCACAAACTTTCCAGCGTTTCATGGATTCTGTTCTCCGCGGTATCCCTTTTTGTTGGGATTATCTCGATGATTTACTCATCGCCAGTTCTTCCATTGAACAGCATCAGTCTTATTTGCGGGCTGTTTTCAACAGGCTCCAAGATTGTGGCATCAGGGTTAACCCTGAAAAGTGTGTTCTGGGTGTTCCGTCACTCACCTTCTTAGGGCACACTATTTCTGCTTCAGGAGTTCAACCTCTTCAGGAAAGAGTCGCTGCTATTCGTCAGTTTCCTTTGCCCGAAACTCAACGCCAGTTGCGTCAATTTCTGGGTATGATAACCTTCTACCATAGGTTCATACCGTCGGCTGCTAAACTTCTTACGCCTCTTACGTCTCTGCTGAAGGGTAAGAAATGAGGACAGTCCACTAGGATCACTTGGTCTGAGGCTGCTCGACAGGCCTTTTCTGACGCCAAGACTGCACTCGCCGACGCTACGC
>SEYY01003645.1:0-5000 GCA_009176605.1 Armadillidium nasatum
GAGAGGTACCTTCGAATTACAAAATAGCATTGGCTGCTGTACATCGAGTGAGGAAAAACCTTGAGGGTAAAGGACAGGTTTCGGCATATGGAGACGTCTTTCGACAATACCTGAAGGAGGGTATTATAGAACAAATTCAGGTTTCATATAAGGACTTCCATAAATACATATGGATCCCACATCGGCCTATCATCAAAACACAAGCACAGGTGACGACAAAAATCCGCCCTGTGTTTAACTGCAGCTTAAAGGTAGGAGATAGTCCATCTTTAAACCAGGCTTTATACCCTGGTATCGACCTACTGGCTTCATTGTTCAGACTTCTTCTGCAGTTTCAAACCAACAAATTTGTTGTGATGGCAGATATTTCCAAAGCATTCCTCCAAATACGTCTTAAGTTGGAGAAAGATAGAAACTTGTTTTGCTTCTTTTGACAGGAAGGAGAAGAGCTTCAGACGTTTCGTTATACATCGAGAATATTTGGGTTGTCTGTAAGTCCATATGTTTTATGCTGTTATAAAACATCATGCCCTCAAATATCCGTCTGATCTTTGCTCCTCTCTCCTAATCAACAATTTGTACATGGACAACTTCCTGTATACCTGCTCTTCTGTTGATGACTTGAGGAATATTTTTCATCTCACCACTTCCCGCTTGAGGGAAGGTGGATTCGACCTTTGTTCCTGGAACTCGAACAATCAGGAACTTCGAGACATCTTTAAGAGGGAGAACAAGATTTCTTCTCATCAATGTTCAGAGGAGCGGGTGTTGGGCTATTTGTTCCACATTGATTCAGACACATTTTCCCTGAGTGATTTCAATCTTGGTGAAGTGACTACCAAGCTACAACTTCTTTCAGAGGTTGCCAAAGTCTTCGACCCCTTGTCACTTTTCCTTCCCGTTACTATACGTGGCGGCCTTCTTGTAAAGAAGACGTTTGAGCAGGAGATCGGCTGGGACGAAGAGATAGACCAAGAGTTGAAAGGCGCCTGGGGAAAACTTCGAAAAGACTTAGATTCTCTCAAAACAATGAGATTTCCAAGGTCATGTTTTGAAACTGATGATTCTGATTTGTTCATCAACCTACTCTGTGATGCAAGTAATTTGTGTTATGGATTTGTCGTCTATATTTCATCAGAGTCACAAGGCCCTAACATCCTTTGGGCCAAAGGAAAGGTTGCCCCATCAAAAGGGAAAACCTTACCAATGCTGGAATTGCTTTCAGTATTTCTAGCATTGAATTGCTTGCCTCAAGTTCTTACCAGCTTTCCAAGCACTAGATTTCGAGAGATTCGAATATTTTCGGATTCTCAAATAACTCTTGCGTGGCTCTTGTATGGAGGCAAAAAGAACAAGAGTATCTTTGTTCGCAATAGGATTCAGGACATTCGACTAATGACCGAGTCTCTCAAGGAAGATCATTCATTATCGGCGACATTTCATTATGTCAGGTCAGAGGAGAATCCTGCTGATCTAATCACCAGAGGAATTCCTCTGAAAGAATTTGAGAGAAAACACCATTTCTGGTCACACGGTCCTGAGTGGCTTTCTTCAGATCCGACATATTGGCCCAAGATAGAATGTGAGTATTTGGAGCAGGGAGTGTCGATTCCTTCAACATCTACTCCAATATTTACTGTTATCGACGAAGCCAGTAATCCTCCAGTGGTAAATTTCTCGCGATTTTCGAGCTTTAACTCTCTCATCAGAGTTTGTTCCATTCTGTACCGGTTTTCTGCTGCAAATAAAGACCCTCTCGTTTGTGACAGAAAAGCTCATCTGTACTGTCTTCGAACCATGCAGAAGGAATCTTTTTCTAAGAAATTAGATTCCTTGGAAAAAGTTCGTGAGAAACCATCGAACGCTCTTCGACCACCAGATTTAGTAAACAATCTGAATCTATTCTTTGACGACGATGGACTCATCAGAAGTAAAGGTCGTCTTTCTCGTTCGAATTATTACGAATATGACGTAACAAATTCAATCTTGATGGGTAAGAAACACCATCTTACACATCTTTTGATAAGACAGTCACATTTTGACTGTAAACATCAGGGCATCCAAGCCATCTTAACCAACATCAGGTTGAAAGGGTTCTGGATTACTTCGGCTAGAACAACAATTAAGCGAGTGCTCTCAGAGTGCATAGTTTGCAAAAAATTTAATAATTTCGCCTTTCAATACCCCAGCTTCACGAATTTTTCTAAGGCTCAAATGGAACTTTTTCGTCCTTTCCGTCACGTTGGTATCGATTTTACGAAGCATTGGTGGGTGAAGGTGAAGTGTTCGCCAACTGCTCAGAAGATGTTTATTCTGATTTATACCTGCCTACACGCTCGAGCCATTTATCTCAGCTTGATACCTGATATGTCGACCCAAACATTCGTTCTTTCCTTCCAGAGGTTTGTCTCTAAATTCGGAGTCCCGGATGTACTTTATAGTGATAATGCTAGGAGTTTCATCCAGGGAGTTGATGCTATTGAGTCATTCGTTGTGTCTGAGGTTGGAAGCGAAATTTTGTGCAAAAACCAGATAACACACAAGCGCATACCTCTCTATAGCCCTTGGGTTGGTAGCCTATGGGAGCGTATGATAAGGGTCGTAAAAGATTGCCTTATGAAGACTGTAGGACGGTCGTCGCTCGAATACTTTGACTTCATCACCACTTTAGCTGAAATTGGTGATGCAATCAATTCTCGGCCTCTTACTTACACCTCGAGCAATGACGAAGTGATACCCTTAACCCCGAATTGCTTCCTGAAGCCTAGTTCCAAAACTAGCTTGGCTCTCCCAGGAACTGGATCAAATAATCCGTTTTGGAGCTCCACAACATCGGCCAGGAACGCGCTTCTACAGTCTCTTTGAAAATCTTCAGAGCGATTCGAGGAATTTCGAACAAAATGGTATCAAGAATACCTCCTCAGCCTTCGGGAGTCTAGTCGAGATTTATATCAGGCCAAGTGGGATAATTTGATCAAGAAGGATGACGTCGTCCTGATCAAGAGTCCAGTTAAGGAAAGACCTTACTGGCAGATGGGAGTCGTAACTCAACTGATTCATGGAGACGATGGGAAGGTCCGTACCGTCTCTGTACGAACCCCAGGAGGACAAATCAATATGTATCCAATTAAAATTCTTTACCCACTCGAGCTGTCGATTACACATTGCGGTAAAGAGAAAGAGAAGGATACACAATCGAACCCCACTCTGCCGAAAAACTCGGTGCCTGCTTCCGGAGAAATTTCTCTTAGTCCTAAGCCTCAACGTTCAGTCAGCAAGGCTGCGGAGAAGGCTAGGAGGAGATTCATCCAGACAATTACTTCTGAAGAATCGGAATCGGAATCGTAATAGGGAACGGGTGGGAAACACGGGGTAAATACTTGTCGAATAGTCGAGATCCAGTATATGCCTCCCTTTAACGTAACTTAAAGGAGTCATCCCCCCCCCGGAGGATATTAGAATTACGTTTCGAGATTTTCATAAATTAAAAATGTGTTCGTTCTTTTTAAAATTTAATTCGTAAAAAACTTAAAGTTAAAATAAAGCCGTGGTCAGAGTCAACTGAGGTTTAAAACGCTCTTGCTTTGGTTAGAATTTTAGGTTTTAACGAAGTCGAATAAACAATTCTTCCAGTTCTTTCTCTGGTTATCTTTCAAGAAGTCAAATTAAAATTTCGTCCTGATTTGATTTTGTTTATAAAGTGTGTTGAACTATTTTTGATCTTTTTTGCTTTTGAACAATTCGAATTTGTCTTATTTATTGTATATAGTGGATCGTCTTGATCTATCGATTGCATTGCGTTGGAAGGTAAAAGTAGGTAGCTTTATCGTAGGTGCAACTCCGGAGGTGTATTTCGAGCTAGCTTTCTGCTTGTAACCAAGCAGCGTTGTAGGTTGATGGTTTGGCGATTTACTTATTAAGACAACTTAAACTACAGCTACCCTGATTATCTGAATAGGAGGTAACGTTCTTATCTAGGCCGAAAAATTACGAAATTTTTCAAAACCTTCGTAGCATTAGGTTTTGACCGAGGTAAGAGTGTTTTGCTTTTTCTATTAATTTATATCTTATGATGACTCAGGGTACATAATTAACAACTAAAGTTCGTGCATTTTTTTCATAAAGTAAATTTTTTGTGAAAGGAGCAATTTCGAAATTTGCATATATTAGGGGTATTTAGCTCTAAGAGCCTAAATTATTCCACTATCTCATTTTATCCCTAATAATATATATATATATATATATATATATATATATATATATATATATATATATATATATATATATATATATATATATATATATATATATATATATATATATATATATATATATATATATATATATATATATATATATATATATATATATATATATATATATATATATATATATATATATATATATATATATATATATATATATATATATATATATATATATATATATATATATATATATATATATATATATATATATATATATATATATATATATATATATATATATATATATATATATATATATATATATATATATATATATATATATATATATATATATATATATATATATATATATATATATATATATATATATATATATATATATATATATATATATATATATATATATATATATATATATATATATATATATATATATATATATATATATATATATATATATATATATATATATATATATATATATATATATATATATATATATATATATATATATATATATATATATATATATATATATATATATATATATATGTCTGCTCTGATGGGCAAATGCTGAAGGCCTAATAATTTCAACCAGAGATTTGGAATATTCCGGATCCGATCGTTAATGTCCAACGTTACCCGAAACACGGCGCTTAAAAGTGTGCAAGTCAAAGGAAGTTAGGAAAACAGATAAAGGGAGTGTGTCCAGGCTTTATCAGTAAAGACAATGTAAGAGTGAGAATAGCTCTTAAGTCTGTAGTCGGAGAG
>SEYY01003645.1:10000-12500 GCA_009176605.1 Armadillidium nasatum
TCTTCTTTCTCTTCCGTCCGTTGTGCGAAAGACGGGTACTTTTCCCATTCGAACATCTTGGAATCTTCTTCGTCTTTTCCGACAATACCTGTTTTCAGTTTAGGTGTAGACTTTCGTCGCCTCTCCTTTACAGATGATGTATCCAGCCTTATCTCATCGGTGAGGAGAACCTCTGTTCTGAAGTCCAATGCAACTATCATCTGAGAAATTGAATCACCTGAAACTAAGGGTAGTGTGCCCCAAACAAGAAGACCCACGTTTGTCATCATCAGGTTGATTCCCTCCCGGCTCTCATAAGATTTTACAAAGTCCTTCATGTAGTTTGAACCTAATAGTAGGCCAACGTATTAATCGTTATCATTCTTAGAATAAGGATTTCCTAGAAGGATGCGAAATCGACGTAGCATTTTAGTCGTCTTCACTAATCATGGTATTCTGATTTCAGAAGGTAAATGATACCCTACCACAGCGTTGATGTCAACTTCTCCGTCTTCCGTGTTGATCTTCAAAGTGACGACGTCGTGTGGGGTCGGAGTCCCTTTCCCAATTATGCCGTTTATGGTCAGCTCTACTCGTTAGCGAGTGTTTCATTTCAAGAATCAAACGATTCCATGTTAAGTTATTTTAACATTGAAAAAACATATGATTAGTTTAGACGACTAAAATGCTACGTCGACTTCACATCCTTCTAGGAAATCCTTATTCTAAGAATGATAACGTTTAAGACGTTGGCCTACTAATACGTTCAGACTACATGAAGGACTTTGTAAAATCTTATGAGAGCTGGGAGGGAATAAACTTGATGAAGATTTCTACTGGTCGGGCCACTAAACTTTTCTGTCTGTATTGATCGAACAAGATCCTAACCTAGAGGTTCCTTTTCCCAGCATGGAAGGGCAAGTCAGCCAAGGGTAAAGCTACTTTCTGACTTCCAGATAATAAGGTTAAATGGCAGGAGGCCTCCTGTACGAGTGTGAGGGTACCTCCTGATGCTGATTCAAGGTTATTCTCTTGTCGCCCTTTCTGTGGGAAGTAGACAATATGGTGACCAGGACTTCGACATTGGTAACACTGCTGTTCGTTCATGCACTCCCTTGTGATGTGGCTTGCAGCAAGGCATTTTCGCACCAATTTTGAGCTGAGACTACTTGTCTCCTCAACTCCGGAGTAGGGAGTAATTCACATTCGGAAGGGAAATGTTCTCCTTTGCAGAACCTGCAAGTCCGTCAATCCCACTTGGGCGTATTCCGATTTGGCTTCGTACTGCTTCCTTTTGTGGGGGGGCCTGTCCTCCCCGCACTTGTTACCGTTGTAGAAGGCTTCTGTCTTCCATAGAAGGGCTTCTGATTTTCATGGAAGGGGTGCCGCTTGTGAGTGTAACCCTTCCTTGAGTCACCTTTCTTGTGGCTCTCCTGCCTTTCTTTGATCTTTGTCGTGGATTATCGCGAAGCCTCAGGTAATGAGATTTCCTGGTTCAAGATTTCCATCAAGAATTCTATGGCACCCGTTCCTTCACTTCATTGGGTAGTTTCACGGACAACTGGGACCACAGGGTGATTGAAGAGCAAGGGCAGTTCTTGACCATGTTTTTTGTTTTCTAGGATTCAACGAAGCAATGAAGGTCGGCCTTAAAATTGTACAGTTCTTCATGATTATACTTTGGAGGGCGGAGTCCAGTCAACTTTGCTAAGAGGCATTCTATAAGCTTAGATTTGACCCCGAAATCCTCTTTCAGCATGTTTAAAACTATGTCGCAGTTCTCACCCATCAAGGCGTAGCCTCCCAACAACTGTTTGCGCCTCCTTGGAAGAATAAGAATAAGGCCTCCAACTTCTCCATATCTGCATATCCGCTTAATTCCACCATACTCTCGAATAGTTCAATGAAAGAGGAGAACTGTAGGAAATCACCCGAGAAGCTCTGAAGTTTTTTCAAAGGGATATTGAACAACTCTGGGGGTCGCGCCCTCCCGAGCAACAAGGAGTACCGGAGGATGGTTTTGGCGCTCGTTCTTCTGCCTCCTTCTTTTCCATTTTCCTCTGGATCTCCTTGCCCCTGTTTATCATCAGCTGGATAGGACGTTGGACTTCAAAGAAATCATTATAGTCTTCTAGGAAGTCGTCTCCTTCCAATTCTCGTTGGATGACCGTGTTGCCTTTCTCCAACTTCGCTAAGGCTGCCTCCAAAGTCTGGATGAGTTCTTTGAAGGAGGTCATCGCAGGTTCCATTTCCTCCAATAAAGCTTCCAACTCGTCCATTATCCTTGTAGAACATAATCTCTGGGCTAGACGCATTTTCTCTTCCTCCCTCAGCTCCTGCGATTTCGGTGTTACCATCCGTTCCTGATCATCGAGTCCCTAGATAGACTGGTCGTGAACTCTAGTTGGTTTTCTACGTCCCATTCTTTCTTCTTTCCTGGTGAGAAAACTTGACAAAATTTCGACCGCTTCGGTCTATTGTCCGTTGGTTCGGAAGTGATGATCAATGAGGTTCACAGGAT
>SEYY01003645.1:20000-22500 GCA_009176605.1 Armadillidium nasatum
CCAACTTTCTTTGACATGCACAGTTTCAAGCGCCGTGAATCGGACATGTCGGCTTTTAAGGATTAGGTTCCAATATTGCCCAAACTCTTTTGGAAATTAGTAGGCCTGATCTTTTTCTACCAGAGGATATATATATATATATATATATATATATATATATATATATATATATATATATATATATATATATATATATATATATATATATATATATATATATATATATATATATATATATATATATATATATATATATATATATATATATATATATATATATATATATATATATATATATATATATATATATATATAATATATATATATATATATATATATATATATATGTATATATATATATATATATATATATATATATATATATATATATATATATATATATATATATATATATATATATATATATATATATATATATATATATATATATATATATATATATATATATATATATATATATATATATATATATATATATATATATATATATATATATATATATATATATATATATATATATATATATATATATATATATATATATATATATATATATATATATATATATATATATATATATATATATATATATATATATATATATATATATATATATATATATATATATATATATATATATATATATATATATATATATATATATATATATATATATATATATATATATAATATATATATATATATATATATATTCACCTTTCCCACATTAGTGGCGTGGTGACCGCCACAACTTCCTCACAAACATACCAATTCCTACCTTTCATTCCCTTTCATCACTGCCCTCCATCTCACTCTGTCCTCCGGAATCTCAAATTCCTTCCACCCCATCCATCTATCTCCACTTTGGCCCTCCCCTCCCCTACCCCATCCACCTCGGATCTAAATACCTTGCCCACCATTCTTTCCTTATTCATTCTACACATATGTCTAAACCATTTTAGAACACCATCCTTCGTTTTATCCACTATACCCCTCTTCAATCTATACATTTCCCTTATTCTTTCATTTCTGATCCTATCAATCCTTCTCAAGTTACATATCGCTCTCCATCCTTTCATCTCAAAGACATTCAAACTTTTCCTTGTCCAAGCATTTATCATCCTTGTTTCACACCCATACATACATTATTATTTCAAATGTTTCCTATATTCCTTCTACCACTCTATTCTTTATTTCTTTTTTTGTCTCACCCTTACCTCCCACCAACATTCCTAGATATTTGAATTCAACCACCTTCTTCAATTTCATTCCCTCCACTTCTACACCCCATTCTTCCTTTCACATCTCCCCAAACCCACCTCCAATCCTCATAACTTTACTTTTCGCTGGATTGACTTTCAATCTCATGTTCGCACATTTCCTCTCAAACTCTCTCACCAGAATTCTCAGCTTTTCTCCAGAATCTGACACCGCATCGGCAATAAGTAAAACATTCACATCCCATTCACCCTCCACATTTCTCAACCTAATACCCTTCCTTTCTCTCTCCATTTCCCTAACTACACCATCCAATAATAGATTAAATAACCATGGCAACATTACACACCCGTCTCAATCCCACTCCTATGATAAACGAATCCGAAAGTCCCCACTTCACCCTCACTCTGAATCTACAATTCGCATAAAAAGCTTTGATCCCCTTCATTAATTCTCTTTCAACCCCCTTTTCATTAATAATTCAAGCAACTTTCTTCTGCATATTCTATCGTATCTTTTATCCGAATCCAGAAAACAAACATAGCCCATTTTATTTTTATCACGCAATATCTCAATAATCAATCTCAGGGTGAAAACCTGGTCCACACATTCCTACCCTTCCTAAAAAAACCTTGTTCCTCACCCATTCCCCCCCTTGTTAATTTTTTCATTCCCATAAATCTTTCCGATCACGCTCAGCAGACTAATCTCCTATGATTTCGTTTGTTTATGGGTACAATGCAAGAGTCCTGACACTCTTAATGCACTCTCCATTTTCTCCAGCATTTATTAAACATTCTCACCAACTGGTTAAAAAACTCTCTAGGTCCCTCCTTTATCATATCTCCATTTATACTCTCCATTCCTGCCGATTTTCCTTTCTTTACCTTACTCACTGTTACCTTCATCCCCTCTTTAATAATATTTCTCACCTCTTCTTCGTTAAATATCTCCCCATCATTTTCTACTTCTTCCCATAACTAATCTCTCTCCATTCGTTTAACAATTCAATAAAGTACATTTTCCATCTCTCTCCAACTTACTTCTCTCCTTGTAATATATATATATATATATATATATATATATAATATATATATATATATATATATATATATAATATATATATATATATATATATATCCTTTGGTGACCAAAGGCCTACCAATAACCATTAGAGTTGGGAAATTTTTCGGATTTGTCAAATCGAAAACCAACATACCCCGATACACAGTATTTGAAAGTGTGTATGTTAATTAAATAA
>SEYY01003645.1:25000-46849 GCA_009176605.1 Armadillidium nasatum
ATGTATTTCATTCACACAGCTCTCCTTGAAAAGGTGTATTGTAGGAATTTTCGTCTTATCGCCCATTTTACTCCTACGATCTTTCTAAGTATCTTTTTTCGTTGGTGAGTTAATCTTACTACTTTCTACACAGTTTCAACTTATTTCATTCCAGTTCTCTGACTCTAGACTTAACCTTTATGTTCAATCTTACATAAACTTCGCTTATAAAGCCTTCCCTTAAATTCAACATTAATGAAAGTAAAAAATAAAAACTAAAGTAAAAATTCAAAGCTTAAATTTAAAGAAGTATAAGAACAGGAAATGACAACCACAGAGTTCGTAATACACACACAAAATTGATGCGAGTGCATGGCATTCCTCGTGCTGCAAGATTGTGTGCCAAAGTCACTTAACAGATCCAGAGGTTCAAGGAAGTTTGAAAGTAGGGAAAAGTTTATTAATTTTTTCGCATTAAACTCTACCATGTTCGAAAGAAGAGCAGAGCTATGGCCACTTCCCCCTTCACTCTCTTACACACAAAATGGGGGAGGACGCAGCGCACTCCAAAGATATGAAAGTACCCCCCACTGGGGTAAACATACGGGGTGATAGGGTGGGCTTGACCACTTCGTTTCACTCTGTTGCCCTTTGGTTCTCTCCTTTTCGAGTTTTATCTTCTCAGAGGGTCTCTAGTGTACTATTGACTCACATTGGAGTGTCTATGTTCCTACAACTTTCTTCCTTCTTCACATGTGTCCTACAAATTTACAAGGCTTACACTTACATTACCTATTAAATAAATAAAAAATGGCGAAACATAAGTCTGCCATGGTGAATCCAAGAGGGGCGTATTCCAAATATAGCCCCTCATCTACAACTTCCCCCATCACCACTTGGGAGTTAGTGGTCTCCAATGATGGGGGTTTGCGTCAGAAAGACCTTGTTACCGACTGGCTTGGTGCACGGTCTTCTTTTTCCATTAATTTCTGCAACATTAGAGGTCTTTTTTCTAATCTCCAATTTGTCGAACATCACTTCTCTTCTTTTAGACCTCATCTCTTGTTCTTAACTGAAACTCACGTGTCTGAGTGCTCTGGCAGCAAACCCTATTCTGTGTCCTCCTACTCTCTCTATACCCAATTTTCAGCCAAAGGCGTATGTGTGAATATGTGCGCAATGATGTTGTCTGTTCTCGTGTCTCTAATTTGGAGTCTTCTGAATTCTCTACTTTATGGCTTCAACTTTCTTGCAACTCTACAACTAAATTCATTTGTTCTTTCTACTTATCTCCTAACTCTTTAGACAACACAAAATTGTTCGACTACCTTAACTCCAAAATAGAAAACAATTCTTTCTTCTCCTTTCTCCGAGAAAAGAGAAGGAGGTGATTTCAATGTTCACCACCGCCAATGACTGACTTTCATCTAGTTCTCATGATCCAGCTGGTGAACTCGCCTTCCCATTTTCTATTCAGAACAACCTTGAGCAGTTGGTGCATCTCCCTACCCGTATCCCAGACCGTCTTGGTGATAAACCAAACATATTAGATCTTTTACTAACTTCGTATCCTTCTCCTTATACTGTTAGACTTTTCATTCCTTTGGGCTCATCCAATCACCTTCTTATCTTTGTATCTTGTCCTGTCTCTTCAAGTCTTCAGTAAGAACGCCCCCACCTTCGGCGAGAAGATGTTCCTGGCATTTCGGTATCACAAACTGGTCTGACTTGCGGTCGTATTTTTTTGATTTTCCCTGGAATAATTACGGTCTCCGTGGGAGGGATTTCTCGATGTGTACAGAGGCGTTCATTTTGATATTCTTTCCCTTGTACTATACCTAACAAAATTGGTTTAACTCTACTTGTTCTTGTGCTCTCTGCCGCATGAATACTGCTTTCAGGGACTTCCGTCGTCTTCAAACTCTAGAAACTCATGCAAAAACTTATTTCATCCCGGAATCATGCAAAATCTATTCTTCGAGATACCAAAAACCCTTTTTCCCGCCACAAATGCAATAATCTTTCTGGCTCCTATTCTTCTCACCCTTTCTGGCATTTGGCAAAAAATGTCAACTCTAACTTTGCTTCTTCCTCTTTCCGTCCTCTAGTATCTTCTGACGTTTCAACTGCCTTTTTACCTTCCTCTTAAGCCGAACTCTTTGCTCAAACTTTTGTCTTTAATTCAACATTAGACGATTCCGGAGCTGTTCCTACTCCTTCAACCCTCTCCAACTCATTTATACCTAAAATTATAATTTCTTCTAAAGACGTAACTTCTGCTCTCTCAAAGTTCAACACTAAGAAGGAATACGGTCCTGATGGTATCCCTCCTGTGGTTCTCAAATATTGTTCTTCTGAGCTTGCACCCTGCCTTTTAAACTATTTCGTTTATGTTTTTTTACTTCAACCTTCCCTTCTTCCAAGAAAAGTGCGTTCATTCAGCCTGTGCCAAAGAAAGGGGACTCTTCTCAACCCTCTAACTCCCGTCCTATTTCTTTAGTCTCTGATCTTTCTAAAATTTTCTAATCTTTCCTTAACAGGACGATTTTGAAACATCTCAATTCTTCTAATCTTATCTCTAGTCGCGAGTATGGCTTTCGTAAGAAACGCTCTGCTGGTGATCTCCTTTCCCTTCTCTCTGACTCTTGGTACACCGCTCTTCGGAATTTCGGGGAATCTTTTGCTGTCGCGCTGGACATATCAAAAGCTTTCAATTGAGTTTGGCACAAAGCTTTGATTTCCAAACTTCCCTTTTTCAGTATCTATCCTTCTCTCTGTGATCTTCTCTCTGATTTTCTTTCTGGTCGTTCTATAGCAGCAGTTGTAGACGGCCACCGTTCATCCTATAAATCTATTAAAAGTTTTGTTTCTCAAGGATCTGTTCTATTCTCAACACTTTTTCTGCTTTTCTTTTATGATCTTCTCTCTGGTACTTCATCTCCTATCCACTTCTATGCTGATGACTCCACCCTTCATTACTATTTTCATTTTGAAAGGTACCCCTCCCAGCCACAGTTAATAGAAGTATGGAGGATGGCCATTGAGCAACAAAAGTCTGATTTATCTCTCATTTCAAATTGGGGCAGAGAAAGATGGTTGTTTCAATGTCTCAAAGACCTAATTCCTCCATCTCTCTACCCGACACAATCTTTTAATATTCGAAAACGTACAACTCAAACCTTCATCTCTCCTTAATATTCTTGGTGTTCCTTTTTCTCGTGATCTTTCTTGGAAAGATCAAATTTTTTCTCTTTCTAAACAAGCTTCTAAGTGGTTGGGGGTTCTGAAGCGTCTACAGCATTTCTTCAATCCACCCTAGTTTCTCACTCTGTATAGGGTTGTCGCTTGCCCCTGTATGACGTATATCTCATACATCTGTGGTGTTCCACTCATACAGCTCTTCTGGAAAACATGGAGTCTAGGGTTTGTCGCCTTATCAAATTTCTTGCTGTCACTAATTTTCTCCAATCTCTTTCTGCCTTTCGAATTGTTGTGTCACTCCCTATATACTATCGCTATTACAATGAACACTGATCTTCTGAACTCTCTTGTCGCATGCCTCTTCCATTGAGAAGGGCTCGTGCGATTCGTCTTTTTACACAGTCTCATAATTTCTCTGTCCAGTTCTCCGACCCCAGACTTAACCGCTATGCTCAATCTTACATATACTCTACTGGTAAACACCCTTCCTTCGTCCATTTTTTTAATTTAAGACCTATAGAAAAGAGATTGCGTGCCAAAGTCACGTTGCAAAGACAGTATATAAAGGGAGATTGAAAGTAGGGGAGAGTTTATTAGTTTTTTCACCTAAGACTGTACATTATCCAAAAGACATGAAGAGCTAGAGCCAGGCCTCCCTCCCACAATCGTCTCTCTCAAATGAGAGAACAGTACTCTATACATGGTGGATACGACCCTTATATAATGGGAGTGACTGTTCGGAAGGAAAAATTCTCCCGAATCCTGTTAATGTTACTCTAAATATATATATATATATATATATATATATATATATATATATATATATATATATATATATATATATATATATATATATATATATATATATATATATATATATATATATATATATATTTACAAAACGCCACCACTCACGGGCAGAGCCCTTTTCAAGGAGGGGGCACACACACAAGGACAAACTCACACAAACACACACACCCAACGCACAGCCCTCAGGTGGGCGCAGACGAAAGACTTGAAGAGTAGAAGATTAAATACAGTTGGAAAAATGGAAGATGGTAGAGAATTCCACAGAATAAAGGTGGCTGGAAAGAAGGAGGTACCACAACGGGCTAGCCTGGGATTCCCTACGTCCACACAAAATTGGTGTGAAAGCAGGGCACCCCTCGTGCAACGAGGACGACGCAACGGTGGAGGAATGTGTGAGGCCAATTCCCTCGAGCACCTGCCATTGTAGTACCTGTAGAAAAGAGATAGCGCACCAACGTCACGTCGCAGAGACAGAGGGTCAAGAGAGTTTGAAAGTAGGGGACAGTTTATTAATCTCATAGCTTTTGACTCAACCCTATCCAGAAGAGAGGAGGAGCCAGAGTCCCCCCAAATGTGAGAACAGTACTCCATATAAGGGCGAATAAGACCCTTATATATCTGGAGTAGCTGCTCAGAAGAAAAAAACTCTCGCAACCTGAACAGAACTCCCAGCTTCTTAGAGGCAGCTTTAGCAACCATTGTGATATGTGGTTTCCAAGACAGTTTGTTGTTTATGTTTAGACCAAGAATGTTAATGTTATTTACAGGTGAGACGGGAGAGCCATCGAAGAGGATAGGAAAGTTAGGAGGTGTTTTTGAGAGGGAGATGTAAAGAAGTTGAGTTTTTAAAGAGTTGAATTTCACAAGGTTGCTATGTCCCCACCGGGAAATTCCATCCAGGTCGGCAAGAATAGAATCGGAAAGTTGAAGACGAGAAGCAAGTCTAGAAGCAAAAGAGGGAGCAGATTTGAAATGAGTAGAAGAATGTAGAGTTGAATCATCAGCATAAGAGTGAACAGAGTTAGAAGTGCAGTGGAGAAGATCGTTAATGAAAAGTAAGAATAAGGTTGGAGATAAAACAGAACCCTGAGGAACACCACAGTTGACAGAAAAGGAGGAAGAGGTCGCTCCATCTACAACTGCCGAAATGGAACGATCTGAGAGAAAACTAGACAAGAGTAAGCAAATGGAAGGAGGAAACCCAAAGGAAGGGAGCTTAGAGAGTAGTGACGCATGCCATACCCGGTCAAAAGCCTTGGATATGTCAAGCGCCACCACACAAGACTCCCCGAAGTCCCTAAGGGCAGAAGACCATAGATCAGTAAGATAGGAAAGTATGTCACCAGTTGACCTCGAGCGACGAAAGCCATACTGGTGATCAAAGAGAAGAGAATGAGACTCCAAATGATCCAGGAAATGAGAGTTGAGGAGAGTTTCAAAAATTTTAGATAGAACACAAGTGAGAGCTATAGGTCGATAGTTAGAAGGGTCAGAACGGCTACCTTTTTTCGAGATCGGCTGAACCAACGCACGCTTCCAGCATAGAGGAAAAGTATTAGTATTAAGGCATAGAGAGTAGAGCTGAACGAGGACAGGGGCCAACTCGGAAGCACACTCCCTCAGAACACGAGGGGGAATGCCATCCGGGCCACTGGCCTTCCTGACGTTCATAGATTTAAGGATTCCATGCACCCGATCATGAGTAATTATAGGTAGAGGCATGGGACACCTGAGAGGAGAAGGAGTAGGAGGAGGGATGCCAGAATCGAGCAGGGTGGAATTAGATGAAAAAAGGAGGCCGAAGAGATTAGCCTTTTTTAGAAGGAGTATTAGCTACAGAACCATCAGAGTGAATAAGAGGAGGAAAGGCAGATTTACAGAAGTTGTTAGAGATATTTTTGACAAGAGGCCAGAAATTTTTATCAGTAGGAGAGCCATGGAGGTCAGCGCCCTTCCTTTTAATGAAAGTACGCTTAGTCCGTCGAAGAACTTCCCTGCAACGATTCCGGGATGAATGAAAATTAGCAAGAGTGATAGGAGAAGGAGAGTTTTTAAAATCGCGATAAGCATTGTCTCTCTCCCGGAGGGCAAGAGAACAATTACCATCGAACCAAGGATTTTGAGGAGAAAAAGATTTAGTTGAAGATGGAATGAATCTGCCCATCCCTTCAAGGATTACTGCCCCTACCTTTTCAGCAGAGACAGAAGCGTCCCCCGAGACAAAGCAAGATTCACTCCAATGATAGTTAGCAAAGAAGCGGCGCATTGCCCACCAATTAGCCCGATTAAAGTGCCAGAAAGTACGTTTAGGGCATGGTGGAGCTGTTGGAGAGAAAGCATTATAACTAAGAGATATAAGATTATGGTCAGAGTTACCAATAGGAGGGAAAATGGTGTATTTATAACTAGAAGGAGTAGTGGTGAAGCATAAATCAAGTGTATTCAAGAATTGGTTAGGACGATCTGGAATGTGTGTGGGTTCCCTAATCAACTGCTCCAGATCGTTAAGAATGCTGAATGAATTGGCCTCCCTCCCACCTGTATCAGTATGAGATTAACCCAACACCTCAGTGTGGTGTATGTTGAAATCCCCTAAATAGAGGACCTCAGCATTTGGATGAGAAGAAGTGACAGTCTCGTGAGTAGTAGTAAGATATTGAAAAAAGATTGGAAAATCTGTTCCATTAGGGGAGCAGTAGCAGAAACACAAGATAATTGTAGTAGTAGGAAGACAGATTTTAAGCCATAAGACGTCGAAATTAGGAGATTCTAGATTTACGAGACGTGTCACAGGAGTGTTAATGTTAATATAGGCACAGACTCCACCATTTAGACGGAAATTGTGAAAAAAGTTGTAGTTAGAGACATTAAGATTGCAAGAGAAAGAATCCCTGTCCAACTGGGTCTCAGACAGAAGCAAAAGGTTAGGAAGAGATTTAGTGAGGTAGTGTTCAACAGACGCTAAATTAGATCGAAGGCCACGAACGTTAGCAAAGGAAATGGAAAGCCCCCGTCTACGCCCAACCCCACGATCACTCGAATTAGGCATTCAAAAAAAAAAAAAAAAAAAAAAAAAAAAAATTATTTATTTTAAGTAAATTTATGTTAATGAAATTTAATTATTAGAACGGAGAAAATATATATTAAATTTAAAACGGTAAAATTTTACTTAGGTTAAAAATCATACTTATCTTGCATATGTCGAACTGCACTGTCAATAAAAATATAATTAATTAAAAACACTTAAAAAAAGAATTAAAACACTGAGCACTTTAGAAAAAAAAACAAAACCACACATTTAGAACTAAACAAAACAGAAAAAAAAACACAAACACACACTAGCATAAGAACACTGACAGACACGTCCTTTCACTAAGAGAGCTAAACTATATATATATATATATATATATATATATATATATATATATATATATATATATATATATATATATATATATATATATATATATATATATATATATATATATATATATATATATATATATATATATATATATATATATATATATATATATATATATATATATATATATATATATATATATATATATATATATATATATATATATATATATATATATATATATATATATATATATATATATATATATATATATATATATATATATATATATATATATATATATATATATATATATATATATATATATATATATATATATATATATATATATATATATATATATATATATATATATATATATATATATATATATATATATATATATATATATATATATATATATATATATATATATATATATATATATATATATATATATATATATATATATATATATATATATATATATATATATATATATATATATATATATATATATATATATATATATATATATATATATATATATATATATATATAATATATATATATATATATATATATATATATATATATATATATATATATATATATATATATATATATATATATATATATATATATATATATATATATATATATATATATATATATATATATATATATATATATATATATATATATATATATATATATATATATATATATATATATATATATATATATATATATATATATATATATATATATATATATATAATATAAACATTTTACAAATAAACTCTTTAAAGTAATATTTAGAATATTTAGAATTTTTAGTCGTAAATGAAAAAAAAATGTTGAAATATTTTCATTTAATATTTTTAATTATTTTTATTAAATAAGTTATTCGTTTATTCTTATATAATGATTTATATTTTTTATTATATTTAAAATAGGAATATTCAAAAAGATTTACTTATATTTAAATTTTTTTTTTTTTTTTTGCAAGTTATAATAGTTTACCTTAAAATTTTATTGTTCGTTTTCACAAAACTCCGTCTTTGTTCAAACTGAAACATTTAATTCGTTTTGCCATTTGTTTAATAATATAATTTTATTTATTTTAAGAATTTTTTTATTTATTTCTATTTTTATGTTAAAACATTTAATATTATATAAATTGTTTAATTATTTTCTTAGTTTTAAGGTCTCAGATTGCCTTATTTCATTATTTTTTAGTTACAATTTAGTAACGACTTTAAGAAGTTCTAGTCAAATTATTATTATTTTTGTTATTATCTCTGTCTCAGAAGACTTTATAAACGGGTTATTAGAAATATTAAATCTTAACTTGTGTTTAACTAAATAATTTGAAAATATTATTTTTTTTTAAATATCATTTTTAGCAACATTATTGTATAGAAATTATATTCACTGAAAGGAAACGTTCATATTGATTTAATAATAATTTTACAGTTGTAGTTTAAACCCCTTTATAGATAACACATTTATTTTGTAAATATTTTTTTATATTCTAATATTTTTTTAATTAAATAGTTTTAAATAGTCAAATTATATATAAAAAGAGTTTAATATGTAATAAAGTTATTATAATATATATAATCTGATATAAACTTATATATTTTGAATAATTAATTCTAAAAATTAAGTTTTAGTATAATTTATTTAGTCTTTGTTAAAAGGAACCTTAATATTTTTTAATATGTTTTGTATTAATTTTATTCTTGCATTAATATGAATTAAGAGAAATGTTAAAACATATGTTTAAAGAAGATTTATAAAAGAAGTTTCGGGAATAAATCAGACGGAAATCTTGTTTTTTGGCCTATTGACAATGGTAGGTGCAAACCATTTAATTCGGTCGATTTAATCCGTTTACTCAATAGCCAAGGCCAAAGGCAGCTTATTGCCCAGGCAAGAATGCAAAGGAAGGAATCCTGGGAGATGCTTTATATCTCCTGTTAAGAGGTGAATTTAATTTGGATTCTGAAGGAGGCTTGGTTTAATGTGTCTCAGCCATTACTGAAGGTGTCAATTAACTCAATTAAGAGTTGAACTGATTCAAGGTTCAACAATCTGGAATCTGACTTTAAGTCATTTGAGGTTTTTATTATTATTATTATTAATTTTTTTGTGTAACAGCATTTAGCTGAGAAACGAAGGGCTATATTGTTTCATTACCATATATATATATATATATATATATATATATATATATATATATATATATATATATATATATATATATATATATATATATATATATATATATATATATATATATATATATATATATAGTTATATATAGAGGGTGGTTAAATTTTATGGGCCGATGTTGATTTTGAATAAAACACAAATTACTTAGGAATTTATTGTCATTTCTTTTTATTATGATAATATGGTATAGTTCAATTATGTATGGAACAAAATATCGGCCAAATGGCCGCCGCGACCTCGGCGGCACACCTCCATCCGATGGTCCAAATTTTCGATGACGCTGAGGCATAATTGGGGTTCTATGCCGTTAATGTGCCGAATTATCTCATCCTTTAGCTCTTGAATTGTTGCTGGCTTATCGACGTACACCTTTTCTTTCAAATAACCCCAAAGAAAGAAGTCCAACGGTGTCAAATCACATGATCTTGGCGGCCAATTGACATCGCCACCACGTGAGATAACACGGCCATTGAATTTGTCGCGCAAAATAGCCATTGTTTTGTTAGCTGTGTGGCAAGTGGCACCGTCCTGTTGAAACCACATATCGTCCACATCCATACCTTCCAATTCGTGCCATAAAAAGTTCGTTATCATCTCACGATAGCGAACACCATTCACAGTAACTGCCTGACCGGCCTCATTTTGGAAAAAATACGGCCCGATGATGCCGCCAGCCCATAAACCACACCAAACAGTCACTCTTTGTGGGTGCATTGGTTTTTCGACAATCACTCTTGGATTAGCATTCGCCCAAATGCGGCAATTCTGCTTATTGACGAATCCACTGAGGTGAAAATGTGCCTCATCACTGAAGATGATTTTCCTCGAAAATTGATCATCCACTGTTGCCATTTCTTGCCACCATTCTGACCATTGACGACGTTTTGTATGGTCAAGAGGCTTTAGTTCTTGAGTCAATTGCACCTTGTAAGCGTTTTAAATGCAAGTCTTTATGCATAATGTTCATCAACGACGAGCGTGAGAGGTGCAATTGTTGGGCACGACGACGAGTTGAAGTGGATGGCTCCTCAGCCACACTATCGCGAACAGCAGCAATATTTTCTGCAGTACGAGCTGTACGAGCATGCACTGGTCTTTTCAAATCTCCTACAGACCCGGTTTGCTCAAATTTTTTCACGATTTTTCCGATTGTACGCACATTTGGACGATTAAATTGACCAAAAAAAATCACGAAGTGCACGATATGCATTTTGATTTGAACGCCCATTTTCATAATAAGCCTGAATAACTTTAACACGTTGCTCCATTGTGTATCTTTCCATGGTTCAAATTGAGTAAGTCTGAAATTGAAAAAAGTCAAATGAAATGCAGTAAAAAACTTGACGTTTAGGTGTGGTTCACATTCAACATCGGCCCATACAATTTAACCACCCTTTATATATATATATATATATATATATATATATATATATATATATATATATATATATATATATATATATATATATATATATATATATCTTAAAGCTTGATTAAATTTAACAACAATTACTTTAAACAAATAAACATGTCAAAAGTTAATGTATTATAACCCTCTCACGGGTATAAGTTTTTTTTTATAGAATCAAACGTTCTATAGTCTTAGAGAACTATCTTTCTTTAAGAGAGGCCGGAATGTAAAAACTACATTCCCTAAAAGGTATAGGACAAATCAATCACCGTGTCCAAGAATCTCAACTCTTTTGTATACCTTCTCCTCTACAGTCAATGTACTATATTATTGCCTAGAGATGACAGTTCAAAGTAACTATCAAATGATCCAATCCGATCATTTGTGTAGGCTAACCCGGAAGGGAAAGAGAAACAAACTTTCTCAATCCAAGAGTCAATCCACTCTCTAATTTTAGTTCTTTTCTTTTAAATCTTGGGTTATATATCACTCTTCTTGAGTTCTTAAATTTTGTAGTAGATTCGTTTTTTAATATTTTACAACCTTAACTCTAATAGAGAAAACTAAATAATTTTATAAAACATATAATAAAAATTATAATAATTTCCATAAACAAGGGGAAACTAATTTAAAATTAATTTTATATCACAAAATTATAAGAATAAATGATTTTATTTAACCAAAAATAATTATAGAATACATTGAAATATTACGTCTTTTTCCTATAAAATAATAATAATATAAATAAAATATAAAGGTGAAGATTAAAAACTATAAATACTGCTATAAAAATATATGCAAATGTAATTGCATTTCATAATATTAACAATTTATTTGACTCCTAATTTTAAGTTTGCGAATGTGTTCAATTTACGAACTACTTTATATTACTCCCAGATCAAGATTGTACACATTTTCATATTTAAACTTAGGAGTAGAACATTTTAAACATTAGCTATAACAACAATTTCTAAACATCAAATCTCCATCAAATGGTTAACGGAATAACATAATATAAAACATGAACAACATATTATAATTTATCAACATAATAATCTTCAGAATTCTATCCTAATTCTGAATCATCAAAACTCTATAACAGAACTCCCAGCTTTTTAGAGATAACCTTAGCAACCTATGTGATATGATATTTCCAAGTTGATTTATTGTTTATGTTCAGACCAAGAATATATATGTTATTCACAGGTGAGACGGGAGAGCTGTCAAAGGTGATTTGAAAGTTGGAAGATATTCTTGAGAGAGAGATATGAAATTAAGTTCTCAAATAGTTGAATTTCACAAGGTGCGGTAGCCCACCGGGAAATCCCATCCATATCGGAGAGATTGGAAATAAAAAAATTGAAGACGAGAAGCAACTCTAGAAGCAAAAGAGGGAGCAGATTTGAAATGCTTAGAAGAATGGAGAGTTGACTCGTCGGAACAAGAATGAACAGATTTAGAAGTACATCTGAGGAGGTCGTTGATGAAAAGTGAGAATAAATTAGGAGATAGAACAGAGCCCTGAGGAACACCAAATATATATATATATATATATATATATATATATATATATATATATATATATATATATATATATATATATATATATATATATATATATATATATATATATATATATATATATATATATATATATATATATATATATATATATATATATATATATATATATAGCTCTGGTGGGTAAAGGCCAGAGGCCTGCAAATATCCACCAGAGTTGGGGAACAGCAGGAAATCTGATTGCTAATGGCTGATTTAACCTGTAAACGCCTTTTATAAGTTTGAAAGTCAAAAGAAGCTGGGAAAAAAGATAAAGGGAGTGAGTTCCAGACTTTACCAGTAGAGTATATGTAAGATTTAAGCATAACGTTAAGTCTAAGGTCGGAAAGTTGGGCAGAGAAAGGATGAGACAGTGTACAAAGTCGTATCGCACGAGCTCTTCACAATGAAGGAGGTATGCGAAGAGAGATTTCAGAAGAGCAGTGTCCGTTATAATAGTGATAATACTGAGAGAGGGACGTAACAATTCGACAGGAAGAAAGAGATTGGAGAGAGTTAATAAGAGCAGGAGAGTTGATGAGACGAAAAAGCCCTAGACTCCACCTATTTGAAAAGAGTTGTATGTGTGGAACCACCCCAGATGTGAGAGGCGTACTCCATACAGGGGAGAAAAACATCCCTATAAAGAGCAAGCAACTGGGGTGTCATAAAAAAACCCTAAGGCCCCTCAGTATAATCAATCTGTTAGAAGATTGTTCAGAAAGAGAAGTAATGTGATCTTTCCAAGAAAGATTTCGATCAAAAGAAACACCGAGAATATTGATGACATATGAAGGTTTGAGTTGAGTGTTTTCGAAGAAGATGTCAAAGATGTGAGGAAGATTGTGCCATTTGAGGCATTGAAAACGACCATGTATGAAATACGAGAAAGATTAGAGGTCAGTTTCTCCAATCCATCCTTCTTAAATCTATTAACTGCTGTTGGGATGGGCGTCTTTCAAACTGAAAGGATTAACAAAGGATAAAGTCATCGGCATTTGAGAGTTTAGGAGACGAAAAAATAGAGAGAAAGTCATTGATGAAAATTAGAAAAGAATTGGAGATATTACAAATCCTTAAGGAGCACCAATATTTGTAGATTTATAGGAATAACTGTGACCGTCTAACAGCTACTACAGAACTACCGGAAAGAAAATTAGAGAGAAGGATAGATTCCGAAAGAAGGAAGTTTGGATATCAAAGCTTTGTGCCAGACTCTTTCGAATGCTTCCGATATGTCTAGCGCCACAGTAAAAGACACACTGAAACCTCGAAGAGCGGAGGACCAGGATTTAGAAAGTAGGGAAAGAAGGTCACTTATAGAACGTTCTTTACGAAAGCTATAAAGGCCATCAGAGATAAGATTAAAAGAAGAATGGTGCTTCAAAATCTTCCTGTTAAGGATAGATTCGAAAACTTTAGAAAGAAAGTAGGTTTATAGAAATAGGACTTTAGTTAGGGGGTTGAGAGGGGTCCCCTTCTTCGGCACAGGCTGAATGAGCGCACATTTTCAGCAAGAAGGGAAGGTTGAAGTGAAGAGACAAAGACGAAATAGTTTAACAAGGCAGTGTGTAAGCTCAGAAGCACATGTTTTGCGAACCGCAGGAGGAATACCGTCAGGACCATAGACCTTCTTAGTGTTGAGCTCAGGGAGAGAGCAGAAATGACATCTTTAGAAGAAATTGCAATGTTATGCATAACTGAGTTGGAGAGGGTTGAAGGAGGAATAATAGCTCCGGAATCGTCAAAGGTAGAGTTAAATGCAAAGGTTTGAGCAATGAGTTCTGCTTTAGTAGAAGATAAAATGGCAGAAGAAACTAAAGGAGCGAAAGAGGAGAAAGTTAGAGTTGACATTTTTTGCAAAATGCCAGAAGAGTAAGAGGAAAAGCGATCAGAAAGATTATTGCATTTGCGGCAGAGAAAAGAGTTTTGCACGATTTCTTGATAATATATAAGTTGAATGAGTTTCAGGAGTTTCAAAAAGGCGGTAATATCTGAAGGAGGCATTCCTGCGGTGGATATAACGAGAACAAGTAGATTTAAACCAATGTTTGTTAGGTCTTGTAAAAGGGAAAGAGCATGGAATGTGCGACTCCATGCCAGAGAGAATCAATTCGGTTGAGCTTTGCACACTCAGAGTGACCCCTTCCACAAAAGCAGTAATTATTTCATTGAAAATTAGTGAAGTACAACTGTAAGTCAGAAAAATTAGCAACACCAAAGCGACAGGAACGTCTCCTCACCGAAGGCGAGTGCCGTTATTGAGGAAGACTTGAAGAGAGAGAAAGAGATACGGATATAAGAAGGTGATCGGATGAACCCAGAGGAGGAAAGAGTTTAGCAACATATGAAGTTGAGAAAAGATTAGGTATATTGTGTTCATCAAAATTACGGTCAGGGATACGGATAGGGAGGTGCACCAACTACTCAAGGTTATTCTGGATAGAAAAGTCGATGACGAGTTCACCGGCTGGATCATGAGAGCTAGATGAAAGTCGTTGTTGGTGTTGAACGTTAAAATCACCTAAAATGATAGCATCGGAGAAAGGAGAAGAAGAAAATCTGTACTCTATTTTGAAGTTTAAATGGTCAAAGAATTTTTTATAGTCAGTAGAATTAGGAGATAACTAGACAGAACAAATAAATTTAGTAGTAGAAATGCAAGAGTGCTTAAGCCACAAAGTCGAGAATTAAGTAGACTAAGTATTAGAGACATGAGAGCAAATAACATTGTTGCGAACATATGCGCAATATCCGCCTTTGTCTGTAAATTGAGGATAGAGACTGTAGGGGTAACAGAATAAGGTTTGCTGTCAGAAAACTCATACATTTGAGTTTCCGTTAGGAAAAAGAGATGAGGCTTAGAAGAAGAGAGATGGTGTTCGACAAAGGGGGAATTAGAAAAAAGATCGCAAATATTACAAAAATTAATGAAAAAAGAAAACCCCTTTGCCTGGGGAAGCCGAACGCTGGGTCCTGGTGGCACCATCTACATCATCAGATGCCGCCAACTCTGAAGTGATGATGAGGTGAGGAGTGAATGAAGGGCATTCTTTGGATGCCGCCCCTCGAAGCATTTCTGAGGCTGCTTTGTGTTTCACCATTTTTTTTTTTTTTTTTTTTTAGAAAGGCAGAGTACGAGTAAGCGCTTGTAAATTTATTGGAACATGAGAAAGGAGTCGGAGGAAGGAGAAGTGGGAGCATAAATCTCCAATATGAAGCAAGAGTGCACTAGAGACCCTCTGAGAAGGTAAAACGTGAAGGAGTGGAACGGAATGGTCTAGACCATACTGTCACTCCCCAGGTTATGTCCATTGGGAGTTACTTGCATCGCTTTGAACGGCGCTACGTTCCCCCCTATATATATATATATATATATATATATATATATATATATATATATATATATATATATATATATATATATATATATATATATATATATATATATAACACAGATAAAAAAAAATTCCGCACGCCAGGATTCGAAACCACTAACAACAGCGTCGCCGTTTGAAAGTGAACATAAGACTCTACCACTGAGCTACGCCGCCTTCCCAAAAGAAGTCATAGTAGAACAGTTTTCAAGTTCTTATGTTTTGAATCACTGTAGCAACTCGGTACTTATTAGAAATCAATAGGAGGGTGCTTGGAACCCCTACTGGGGCTACATGGCATTTTGCTGGGGCTCCTGGGTTACAGGAGCGACCAGCCAATATATATAATATTATATATATATATATATATATATATATATATATATATATATATATATATATATATATATATATATATATATATATTTTATATCTCCTCCGGTGGGCAAAGTCCGGTGGCCTACCAATGTTCCACCGGAGTTGTGAAAATACTATTCCGGCCAATGTTGGCCGACGTGTCCAGATACAACTGCGTTTGAAAGTGTGTAAGTCAAAGGAAGTTGGGAAAACAGATAAACGGAGTGTGTTCCAGACTTTACCAGTAGAGTATATGTAAGATTGAGCATAGCGGTTAAGTCTGGGGTCACATAATTGGACAGAGAAGGGACGAGACTGTGTAGAAAGTCGTGTCACCCGAGTTCTTCTCAATGGAGGAGGTATGTGACGAGAGAGTTCAGAAGAACAGTGTCCGTTGAAATAGCGATAGTGTAGAGAGAGTGACGCATCAATTCAATTTGCAGAAAGAGATTGGAGAGAGTTAGTAAGAGCAGGGGAGTTGATGAGACGAAATGTTCTAGACTCCACCTTCTCAAAGAAGAACTCTATGAGTGGAACCACCCAGATGAGTGAAGCATACTCGATATAGGACGAGCAAAACCCGTATACAGAACAAGCAACTTGGGTGGCGTGAAGTAATTCTGAAGGCGCCTTAGAACACCCAACCTCTTAGAAGCTTGTTTAGAAAGAGAAATTATGTGATCTTTGCAAGAAAGATCACGAGAAAAAGAAACACCGAGAATATTAAGAACAGCGGAAATTTTGAGTTGTTTGTTTTCGAAGAAGATATCATAGTTGTGTGAAAAATTTTGTCGAGTGGAGAGATGGAGGAACTGAGTTTTTGATGCATTGATAACGACCATGTTTTCTCTGCCCCAATTGGAAATACGTGAAAGATTGGAGGTTAGTTGCTCCAAGGCTACCCTTCTCAAGTCTAATAACTGTTGTTAGGATGGGCGTCTTTCAAACTGAAAGGAGTAATGAAGTGTGGAGTCGTCAGTATAAGAGTGGATATGAGATGAAGTAATAGAAAGAAGATCATTAATGAAAAGTAGAAAAAGTGTTTGGGATAGAACAGAACCCTTAGGAACACCACTGTTGACAGGTTTAAAGGAAAAACGGTGGCCGTCTACAACAGCTGCTTTAGAACGACCAGAAAGGAAATTAGAGAGAAGATCACAGAGGGAAGGATAGATACCGAAAGAAGGGAGTTTTGAAATCAAGGCTTTGTCTCTGACCCTATCGCAGACTTTCGATATGTCTAGCGCGACAGCAAAGAATTCACAGAAATGCCTAAGAGCGGAGGACCAAGAGTCAGAGAGAAGGTGAAGAAGATCACCAGTAAAGCGTCCTTTACCAAATCCATACTGGCGATCAGAGATAAGATTAGAGGAATTGAGATGTTTTCAAATCTTACTGTTAAGGATAGATTCGAAAACTTTAGAGATAACAGAGGTTAAAGAAATGGGACGGTAGTTGGAGGGATGAGAGAGATCCCCCTTCTTCGGCACAGGCTGAATGAGCGCTCCTTTCCAGCAAGAAGGGAGGGTCAAAGTAGAAAGGCATAGGCGAAATAGCTTACCAAGGCAGGGTGCAAGCTCGGAAGCACACGTTTTTAGAACCACAGGAGTAATACCGTCAGGACCGTACGCCTTCTTAGTATTAAGCTCAGAGAGAGCAGAAATAACGTCTTTAGAAGAAATTATAGTTTTAGGCATAAATGAGTTGGAGGGGGTTGAAGGAGGAGGAATAAGCTCCGGAATCGTCTAAGGTAGAATTAGAGGCAAAAGTTTGAGCGAAGAGTTCAGCTTTATAAGAAGGTAAAACAGCAGTTGTGCCGTCGGAAGATACTAAAGGAGGGAAAGAGGAAGAAGCAAAGTTAGAGTTGGCATTTTTTGCAAAATGCCAGAAAGAGCGCGAGGAAGAAGAACCAGAAAGATTATTGCATTTTTTACGGAGAAAAAAGTTTTTGGTGTCACGAAGTATAGATTTTGCACGATTCCGGAATGAAATATAAGTTGCATGAGTTTTTGGAGTTTGAAGACGACGGTAATCTCTGAAGGCAGCATCCCTTTGACGGATAGCACGAGCACAAGCAGAGTTAAACTAAGGTTTGTTGGGTTTAGTAGAAGGGAAAGAGAATGGAATATAAGCCTCCATGCCAAAGAAAATGACCTCAATAATGCGTTCTGTACACTCCGAGGGACCTCTCCCACGGAAACAATAATCATTCCATGGGAAATCAAAGAAGTACGACCGAGAGTCCGACCAGCTTGCGGCACCGAAATGCCACAAACGTTTCCTTTCAATATTATGGAGTCTTTCCTGCGTAAGACTTGAAGAGATAGAAGAGGATACGGAGATGAGAAGGTGATCGGATGAACCCAGAGGAGGAAAGAGTTTAACAGTATAATGAGAAGGATTAGAAGTTAGAAAAAAGTCTAGAATGTTGGGTTCATCTCCAAGACGATCAGGGATACGAGTGGGGAGCTGCACCAACTGCTCAAGGTTGATTTGGAAAACGAAATGGAATCACGTTCACCAGCTCTATCATGAGAGCTAGAAGAAAGCCATTGGCTGCGGTGAACATTGAAATCACCTAATATGATGATTTTAGAGAAAGGAGAAGAAGAAAGATTGTGCTCTATTTTGGAGTTTAAATAGTCGAAAAATTTAGCATAGTCAGTAGAATTAGGAGATAAATAAACAGAACAAATGAATTTAGTCGTACAATGGCAAGAGAGCCGAGGTCATAAGGTGGAAAATTCAGAAGACTCCAAATTAGATACACCAGAACAAACAACATCGTTGCGCACGTATGAACAACAACCGCCTTTGGCTGAAAATTGAGGATAGAGACAGTAGGAGGAAACAGAATAGGGCTTGCTGTCGAAACGCTCAAACATCTTAGTTTCAGTCAAGAATAAGAGGTGAGGTCTAGAAGAAGAGAGAGGTTATTTTAAAGAAAGTTGAAAATGGAATAAAGACATCGAACGTTGCAGAAGTTAATAAAAAAAAGACCGTGCATCCGGAACAGCCGGCTGCAAATTTCTGGTGGCACCAACACCTTCACCGGAGACAACTAACTCCCAAGTGGTGATTGGCTAAGGGTTGGATGAAGGGCTATCTTTGGAATCCGCCCCTTCTGGATTCTCCGAGGCTAGTTTATTCGTCGCCATAATTAATTAGATTTTTTTTGAAGACATGTGTGAATAAAATAGTGTTTATTATCTATAAAAAGAGAGCCTAATCCATGTAGAAGGAAGTGTACATGAGCGCAATAAGGAGCATACCAGTGGGCACCAGGATAAGATGGAAAGTAACCTTAACATCCCGTATACCCAATGGGGGGTAATTATATATATATATATATATATATATATATATATATATATATATATATATATATATATATATATATATATATATATATATATATATATATATATATATATATATATATATATATATATATATATATATATATATATATATTATATATATATATATATATATATATATTATATATATATATATATATATATATATATATATATATATATATATATATATATATATATATATATATATATATATATATATATATATATATATATATATATATATATATATATATATATATATATATATATATATATATATATATATATATATATATATATATATATATATATATATATATATATATATATATATATATATATATATATATATATATATATATATATATATATATATATATATATATATATATATATATATTTATATATATATATATATATATTATATATATATATATATATATATATATATATATATATATATATATATATATATATATATATATATATATATATATATATATATATATATATATATATATATATATATATATATATATATATATATATATATATATATATATATATATATATATATATATATATATATATATTATATATATATATATATATATATATATATATATATATATATATATATATATATATATATATATATATATATAAATAAAGTTGCAAAGAAAACTGCTAAATTCATCTTAAAGTAAACGTTTCGTATTTATTAAAATACATCATCAGTACTAAAAATAGAATGAACAAAATTACAAAAATAAATATAATTAATGAAAATATGTGAAGCTCAAAATATTAAAAATAGTAGTTTTAAATTTAAAAGAAATGTTAACAAAATAGAAAAGTAGAAAAGCATATAAACGAGGGATGAAAAAATAGACAAGACAAAAAGAGAATAGAAAACAGAATGAAAGACAGATCAAGTAATTAGAAGTGAGAGCGAGGAATTCTGGGTATTAAGAGTAGGATTGATTGTTTTTATGTATAAAGATTCCAAAATTTTTAAATCTTCGTCATTTGAAGCATTTTGGAGGATAGAAAAGTTCTGGAGAGATATAGGATGTTTGGTGAGATTAGAGTGATCTCTGATAGCTGAATATTCCGGATTGGAAATAGGAAGATTAGTACGAAAGGAGATACCCATGTGTTTGAAGGCTCGCATCTTCAGTTGTAGGCTAGTTTGGCCTACATAGTCGACATGACAGTCGGCACACTCGTATTTATATACGATACAAGACCGCAAACACATGGGAATACTTTCTTTAATCTTAAAATAACTTCCGATTGAGTTGTTGTTTATAAAGGACAGAAGAAAGTTACATTGCGGAAAATGTTTGTGTAAAATATTACTAATTTGGAAATGAAGATCAATCGAAAGAGGCCCTATATAAGGAAGTCTGGCATAGACAGGGCATTTAGGAACATCGTAGGAAGTAAATTTAGGGTGGTAGATATCATTGAGGAAAGAGTTCACCAGTTTATAAAAGAGGTTAGAAGGGAAAAGATTAAAACTAGAAAAATTATGAAGAAAGGATATTTCTGCATGGAAAGAATTCCAGTTAGAACAAATGTGATATGCTCTATGGATGCGAGACCTAAGGCCTGCAATTTTGTGAGAAAGGGAGATAGAGCTAAAGAAATTAGTACCAAGCAAGGTATTAGTGGGTTTACGATGGATAGAAGTCGAGAATCCACAAGAAGAGTGGGAGATAGAAATATCAAGGAAAGGAAGCGAACCATTTGATTCACATTCAAAGGTGAAATTTATATTTTCATGTTTAGAATTAAGGTATTCATGAAATAAAGGAACATGTTCTTCATTACGAAAGACAACAAAACAGTCATCAATGTAACGACGGTAAACCAAAGGTTTAAATTCAAGGGGGCATTCATCAAGCCATTTTTGTTCATGGAAAGAAAGAAATATATTAGCAAAGGCAGGGCCAAGAGGAGAACCCATAGCCATACCATCTATCTGACAGTACAATTTGTTATCAAAATAGAAAATAGTATCTTCAGTGGCTAATTTCAAGAGTCTAGAAAATTGTTCTCGATTTAGACCATTGAAGGATAAGTTAGAGTGAAAAATAAGATTAATAATAATTTCACATGTTTCGGAAACTGGAATATTTGTGAAAAGAGATTCTATATCAAAGCTAGTCAAATAGCTATGAT
>SEYY01003646.1:0-2500 GCA_009176605.1 Armadillidium nasatum
TAATTTTTAAAAATAATAAATGCAATTAAACCTTTTAAAAAACATAAATAAATAAATGAATATAAAATAATAAGAAAATAAAAAAATAAAAAACAAGAACAATTTTTTCTTAAAAATTTTGAGTTTCGAAAGAAAAAGGAAAAAAATTGAAAATCAGACAATTTTGGCAGATTTATTAAGATCCTCGTTTAAAACACTTACACTTTTTAAACAGGAATAACAGAAAAGGGATTTAAATAACCTGCCGCTTTCCTTCTTATGTAAATAAGATTCCTGCGAACCACAAATTAGCTTTACATTAAAACCAAAATGCTTCGAGACAAGAGTGTCTAAAACAGGCCTCTGATTTTTTTCTTCCTTCTCCCTTTTATATGGGATTGAAGGGAGGTTTGGGAATGATGGGGTTGAGGGGAGGTGGGGAAATGAATAGATCTGAAAGGTTTTCCCTTTATTTTTTATTATCAAAGCTGTCTTAAAGGAAGTGCAGATATTCAAAGTCCGAAGAAAAAATGTTTTAGTCCAGAATCGAATATTAAAGATTTTATACAAATTCACATATTGACACACATTCATATAATTCATATACTCATACACATACAATATATTACACACATAATATATATATATATATATATATATATATATATATATATATATATATAATATATTATAACAAATCATTACAATAATAATAATAATAATATAATAATTAATAATATAATAATAATAAATAATAAACGTAATAATATTAAATATATTTAAATAAACTTATATTATGAACTATTGTTAGATTAAAATATTTTTTAATTATTTCGATAATATTATGAAAACAAAAAAAAAAAAAAAAAAATAAATACAAAAAAAAAAATATTCAAATTAAATTATCTGAATATCATCCTAATAAATGAAACTTCTTTCTATACTCTTTTCTTTTCATTGAATTTCACTGAAAATGAATATATACGTATATAAAAAAAAAAAAATATATATATAATATTATAAATAAATAAATATATATATATATAATATATATATATATATATATAGTATATATATTAATATATATATATATATATAATAATATAAACCATATATATATAAACCAAATTAGGGAAACTTAGAGAGTAGCGATGCATGCTACGCCCAGTTAAGAGCTTTGGATATATTGAATTATACCACGAAAGACCCCATGCTCTCTGAGGATAGAAGATTATAGAGTTAAATATGAAAGTATCTCATAAGTGACTACGAGCGTCTAAAGCCATACTGATGATCTGAAAGAAAGGAATACGATTTCAAATGATCTAGGAAAACGAAACGAGAATCGAAGAGGGTTTGAAGTGAGGGTTATAGAGTTATATATATATAGTTGGAAAATCAGAGGGCCTACCTATTTTCAAAACTATCTGAAGATATTCGATTAGTCTTGAGGAAAAGTATTAGTTTTAAATGAAAACGAGGACTGGCGCAAGCTCAGTCGCACACTTTCTCAGAACAAGGGGAGGAATGCCAATCTGGCCACTAGAATTCCTGACGTTCTTAGATTTCAGGATCTCATGGACCCGATCAAATATATTCACTGGCAGAGAGACATGGGCCACCTGAGAGGAGAAAGAATAAAACGATAGATGTCAGAATCATTCAGGATCAAATTAGGTTTAAAAAAAAAGAGATCAGTTTTTCCAGAGGAAGTATTAGCTACAGATTCGCCAGAGCAAAGAAGAGGTGGAAAGGCTGATTTACAGAAGTTGTTAGAAATGCTTATGGCAATAGGCCAAAACATTTATCACTCAAGAAGATCACAGAACTTCTTTTCCGTGTAAGTACTCTTAGCACTCCTAATAGTATCACACCAAAGATTCTGAACTTTAGGAAAAACACTAAGAGTGATAGGAGAACGAGAATTTTTCAATTCTATATAGACCTTGTCTCTATTCTGAGGGACATGAGAACAGGTGCCATCGAATAATGGATTTAGGTTGAAATAGAATGAATCTGCTCATCCTATCGGCAATTATGTTCTCTACCTTTTCAGCAGACGCCGAAACATTATTCGAGCTAAAACAGGATTTATTCTTAAAATTACTTAGCAAAAAAGTGAAGCAATGCTTTCCAGTTAGCCTTTTTAAAGTGCCAGAAAGTTTGTTTTTAGCATAGTGCAACTTCTTGATAATAATCATTATAACTAAGAGATGCAAGGTTGTGGTCAACTACCGATAGGAAGGAAGATGGTGCATTTATTTCTAGTAAGAACGGTGGTGAATCATGTCAAGTGTGTTGAAGAACTTGTTAAATCGAACTGGAGTTTGTATATGTTCGCTAAGTAAATCCTTCAGATCATAGAGAGAACTAAATGGTGTTGCCTTCTCCTCACCTGTGTCAGTCACTCAATATGGTGTACGATAATATCTAATAAAAAAAGGACCTAAGCATTTAGAAGAGAAGTTAAAGTCTCGTGAGGAGTAGTAACATATTCAAAAAGAACAGGAAAATTCCTTAA
>SEYY01003646.1:10000-13304 GCA_009176605.1 Armadillidium nasatum
CCAGTGCCTTTGAGGGAAATTATAATAATATATATAATATAATATATATAATTATATATATATATATATATATATATATATTATATATATATATATATATATATATATATATATATAGATAAAAAGATATAATATTTGCTTTGTACAATTAAAACCCCACAGGAAAATTAAAACACAATTTTTAAAAAAGAGCGAGGCTAAGGAACAACCGTCCTATCTTTATATAATATATATTAAATAATAATATAATTATTTTAATATTATATAATATTTATATTATATATATATATAATATAATATATATAATATATATATAATATATATATTATATATTATAAAATATATAAAATATATATAAATATATATTTAAAATAAAAAAATATAATATTAATATATAATATATAGTAATATATATAGTATATATATATATATAATATATATATATATATATAATATATAACAAATAATAATATATAATAATAATCATAATAATTGTGGTAAGCACTAAAACTATTATCAACTAAAATAAAAATAACGATGATGATAATATATAATATATAATATATAATGTACGATGATATCTAATAATAATAATAATAATAATAATAATAATAATAATAATAATAACAAGTTGTGAAGTGCATATGTTCTTGCTCACTATTTATTTTAAAAAATTAATAAATTATTATTAAATAATTTTTATTTATTATTATATTTATTATTTTATTTTATTTAAAGAATTTAATAAAATTATTTGGTGAAGCAACTTAACCGCGCAAAATGCACTTAGGAAAAATGAACGTAATGAATATAATTAATAATAATAATAATAATAATTAATAATAATAATAATTAATATATAATAATAAATGATATAATAAAATAATAATAATAATAATAATAATAATAATAATATAATATTATAAAAGCAATAATAAGTGAACCTTATCTAAATTAACTAGAATTTAATTTAGATGACATTTAATTTTTGACAAAAAATTATTTATTAGAATCTCAATCTTACAAATTTAATAGGAAATTTATAAAGAAATTTAAATAAATGTATATTTAAAAACAAAAATTTATTTTTTAATGTTGAGAAAAAAAAAAAAAAAACAAACAAATATAATTATGATATAGACATACTAAATTTTCTTTTTTAATTTTTTTTTTTTTTGCAGGTGGTAAAGGGAGTAAATTTATAAATATATGAATAATAAGGTGAAAAAAATAAATATTCAAAATCTTCGTTTTTAATTCATTTTAAAATCTTCCTTTTTTTATTCATTATTATTATTATTATTATTATTATTATTATTATTATTTTTATTATTACTATTAATAATAATAATATTATTATTATTAATTGCTATTATGATTTTTATTGCGATCATTTTCAATAGATGTTATTATTATTATTATTATTATTATTATTATTATTATTATTATTATTATTAATTTGTTCGTATTATTTTACTATTAATTTATTGTTATTATTATAATAATAATTATTATTAATTATTGTTATTATTATTTTTATTATTATTATTATTATAATTATAATTATTATGATAATTATGAATTATTATTATTTTTATATTATTAATATTATTAATAATATTAATATTTTTATTATTATCATTATTAACAATATTATTTTTACCACCATTATTAACATTATTATAATTATTTACTATTACTATTATAATAACTATTACTATTATTGCTATTATTAAAACTAATATTATTATTATTATTTTGTTATTTTTATTATAATTATTGTTATTATGAAAGATATTATGGTTATTATTATTAATTTTATTACTATTATTATTATCAATGTTGCTATCATAATTATTAAAATTATCATTATTGAGAAAAATTAGTAAGTAAAACGCAATTATGTACCTTCCTACGCAATATATAACATATATTATATATATATATATATATATATATATATATATTATATATATATATATATATATATAATATATATAATATATATATATATATATATATATATATATATATATATATATATAATATATATATATATATATATATATATATATATAATTATATATATATATATATATATATATATATATATATATATATATATATTATTATATATATTATATATATATATATATATATTATATATATATATATATATATATATATATATATATATATATAATATATATATATATATTTATATATATATATATATATATATATACAAAATGATCTTCAAGTTTGAAGTGATTTTTCTCACTTCGTTACAATGTTGAATTTTGAAGTCTTTTCTTAACGAGTAACTTAAGAATTTCTTAATGAGAATTATTGAACATGAAAAAAGTATTATCCAATATTATAAAGTAATATCTTTCTTTATTTTTGAAATTCTTGAAAATTATATTTTATAATTTGTTAAATTTCTTTGAAAATTAATTTGAAGAATGACGATTTTTTACAAAGTGAAATTTTTATTTAATTTAGATTTTTTTGTTGGAAATTTAGTTTTAAATTTACTTTTATTTTAGCTAATATTATGAATCTAACTTTTCAAATATATTGTTGTTTAATGAAACCAAATGCTAATAAATTTAGTGACATAAACCGAAATGAAATTGAAGTAACAAGATAATAATAATTTAATTGATCCATTTACTTGCATTGTGAGTTTTTTATTGTACGATAGATACCAGAACACAATAGTAATAGTGTATCAAATGATCGAATAATCTAAAAAAAAAATGAACAATATAAGAATATCATTTTTTAGATTCATAAATGTTTTAACAGCAGAAACTCAAAACTACAAAATTGAACATTGTTTTTGGCAAAAAAAAAAAAAAAAAAAAACTGTAATAACATTGCTGAATGAAATTAAAAATCCATCCGCAAAAAAAAGTTAATAATTTTTTAACAAATTTAATTTACTTAAAAATAATATTAAATACTAGAACATTATTTTTAAGAGCGACCTCAACTTCGATCCATTATTTTGATTGCGTCGTCATTTCTAATTCATTTTAAAACCACATATTCGTAAAAGTCAATTTACAGAAATGATTAAATTTACTTCTGAGTTGTTGATATTTATTTTAAAATAATTAAAGTGTAAATCAAATTAGCATTCCCACTTTTCTTATGTATAAGATGTTAAAAAGTGAAGCATAAAATTTTTATGTTTTCTTCAAATATTATTTCATTTTTCATTTAATATATATATATATATATATATATCTATATATATATATATATATAATATAATAATATATATATATATATATAT
>SEYY01003647.1:0-2500 GCA_009176605.1 Armadillidium nasatum
ATATATTATATATATATATATATATATATATATATATATATATATATATATATATATATATATATATATATATATATATATATATATATATATATATATATATATATATATTATAATATATATATATATATATATATATATATATATATATATATATATATATATATATATATATATATATATATATATATATATATATATATATATATATATATATATATATATATATATATTCTCCTCTGGTGGGCAAAGGCCAGAGGCCTACCAAAATTCCACCAGAGTTGGGGGAAAAGACGGAAACCTGGTCAAATTAAAGGCCGACATGTCCCGATACACGGCGTTTGAAAGGTGTTAAGTCAAAGGAAGTTGGGAAAATAGATGAAGGGAGTGTGTTCCAGACTTTACCAGTAGAGTAAATGTAAGATTAGAGCATAGAGGTTAAGTCTGGGGTCAGAGAGTTGGACAGAGAAAGGATGAGACTGTGTAGAAAGACGAGTCGCACGAGCCCTTCTCAATGGAGGAGGTATGCGAACGAGAGAGTTCAGAAGAGCAGTGTCCATTGTAATAGCGATAGTATAGAGAGAGTGACGCAACAATTCGACGGGCAGAAAGAGATTGGAAGAGATTAGTGAGAGCAGGAGAGTTGATAAGACGAAAAGCCCTAGACTCCACCTTTCAAGGAGAGCTGTATGTGTGGAACCACCCAGATGTGTGAAGCGTACTCCATACAGGGGCGAACAACACCCCTATACAGAGCAAGCAACTGGGGTGGGTGAAGAAATACTGAAGGCGCCTCAGAACACCCAACCTCTTAGAAGCTTGTTTAGAAGAGAGGTAATGTGATCTTTCCAAGAAAGATCACGAGAAAAAGAAACACCGAGAATATTAAGGAACAGATGAAGGTTTGAGTTGAGTGTTTTCGAAGAAGATATCATAGTTGTGTGGAAGATTGTGTCGAGTAGAGAGAATGGAGGAATTGAGTTTTTGAGGCATTGAAAACGACCATGTTTTCTCTGCCCCAATTTGAAATGCGAGATAAGATCAGAGGTTAGTTGCTCCAAGGCCACCCTTCTTGCGTCAATTAACTGTTGTTGGGAGGGGCGTCTTTTCAAATTGAAAAGAGTAATGAAGGGTGGAGTCATCAGCATAGGAGTGGATAGGAGATGAAGTAATAGAGAGAAGGTCATTAATGAAAAGCAGAAGAAAAAGTGTTGGGGATTGGACAGATCCTTGAGGAACACCACTATTAATAGATTATATAGGATGAACGGTGGCCGTCTACAATAGCTGCTATAGAACGACCGGAAAGGAAATTAGAGAGAAGGTCACAGAGAGAAGGATAGATTCCGAAAGAGGGAAGTTTGGAAATCAAAGCTTTGTGCCAGACTCTATCGAAAGGTTTTCGATATGTCCAGCGCGACAGCAAAAGATTCACCGAAATGCCGAAGAGCGGAGGACCAAGAGTCAGAGAGAAGGGAAAGAAGATCACCAGTAGAGCGTTTCTTACGAAAGCCATACTGGCGATCAGAGATAAGATTAGAAGAATTGAGATGTTTCCAAATCTTCCTGTTAAGGATAGATTCGAAAACTTTAGAAAGAACGGAGGTTAAAGAAATTGGACGATAGTTAGAGGGTTGAGAGGGGTCCCCCTTCTTCGGCACAGGCTGAATGAGCGCACGTTTCCAGCAAGAAGGGAAGGTTGAAGTAGAAAGACATAGACGAAATAGTTTACCAAGGCAGGGTGCAAGCTTCGGAAGCACAAGTTTTGAGAACCACAGGAGGAATACCATCAGGACCGTACGCCTTCTTAGTGTTAAGCTCAGAGAGAGCAGAAATCGTCTTTCAGAAGAAATTTCAATTTTAGGCATAAATGAGTTGGAGGGGTTGAAGGAGTAGGAACAGCTCCGGAATCGTCTAAGGTTGAATTAGAGGCAAAAGTTTGAGCGAAAGAGTTCAGCTTTAGAGGAAGGTAAAACGGCAGTTGTACCGTCAGAAGATACTAGAAGGAGGGAAAGAGGAAGAAGCAAAGTTAGAGTTGACATTTTTTGCAAAATGCCAGAAAGGGCGTGAGGAAGAGGAGCCAGAAAGATTATTGCATTTGCGACGGAGAAAAGAGTTTTTAGTATCGAAGAATAGATTTTGCACGATTCCGGGATGAAATATAAGTTGCGTGAGTTTCTGGAGTTTGAAGACGACGGTAATCCCTGAAGGCAGCATCCCTGCGGCGATAGCACGAGAACAAGCAGAGTTAAACCAAGGTTTGTTAGGTTTAGTAGAAGGGAAAGAATATGGAATGTACGCCTCCATGCCAGAGAGAATCACCTCGGTTATGCGCTCTGCACACTCCGAGGGACCCCTCCCACGGAAACAGTAATCATTCCATGGAAAATCAGAAAAGTACAACCGCAAGTCAGACCAGTTAGTGGCACCGAAATGCCAGAAACGTCTCCTCGCCAAAGGCGGGGGCCGTTCTTGCGGAAGACTTGAAGAGACAGACAAG
>SEYY01003647.1:5000-32500 GCA_009176605.1 Armadillidium nasatum
GACTGTTACATCTTCACATCCAAATACTGAGGTCCTGTATTTACGGGATTTCAATGTACACAACACTGAATGGTTGGGGTCCTCGCATACTGATCCAGGAGGGGAGAAGGCCGAATCATTCAGTATTCTCAACGATCTGGAGCAACTGATTAATGAACCAACACACATTCCGGATCGTTCCAAACAATTCTTAAACACTCTCGACTTATGTTTCACTAATAGTCCTTCTCTCTACAAGCACGCTGTCCTCGCACCTATTGGTAACTCTGACAACAACCAAATTACTCTTAATTTCCAAGCTTTCTCTCCAACTGTTCCACCCTGCCCTAAGCGTATCTTCTGGCACTTTGATCGGGCTGACTGGAATGCTTTGCGTTGCTTCTATGATAACTATCCTTGGATGGACTGCTTTATCTCTTAAGAAGCTTCGGTTTCTGCCGATAAGATGGGCTGTAATCGTTGATGAGATGAGCAGGTTCATCCCTTCTTCGTCTAAATCTTTCTCTCCTCAAAATCCATGGTTCGATCGCGCTTGCTCTCGCGCCATTCAGGCTAGAGACATCGCGTATCGAGAGTGGAAAAATTCTCCTTCTCCTATCACTCTTGCTAATTTTCATTCTGCTCGGAATCGTTACAGGGATACTCTTCGACGAGCAAAGCAGACTTTCACTAAAAGAAGATGTGCTGAGCTCCTAAATTCTCCTACTGATAAATCTTTCCGGCCTCTTGCCAAAAATATCTCTAACAACTTCTGTAAATCCTCCTTTCCTCCTCTTATCCGCTCTGATGGTTCTGTTGCTAACACTCCAACTGAAAAGGCTAATTAATCTCTTCGGCTCCTGTTTTCTTCTAACTCAATCCTGGACGACTCCGGCAACCCTCCTCCAACTCCTTCTTCTCTAAGATCTCCCATGCCTTTACCTGTGATTACATTTGATCAGGTGCATGGGCTTCTGAAATCTATGAACGTTTGGAAGGCAAGCGGCCCGGATAGCATTCCTCCCCGAGTTTTAAGAGAGTGTGCGTCTGAGCTAGCTCCATCCCTCGTTCAACTTTTCTCTCTTTGCCTCAATACTAGTACTTTTCCTCAGTGTTGGAAGCGCGCATTAGTCCAACCTATTCCGAAAAAAGGTAGCCGCTCTGATCCTTCTAACTATCGCCCTATAGCTCTCACTTGTATTCTGTCTAAGATCTTTGAAACCCATCTCAACTATCATTTCTTAGATCATCTGGAATCTCACTCTCTTCTTTCTGATCATCAGTATGGCTTTCGGTGCTCGAGGTCTACTGGTGATATACTTTCTTATCTCACAGATTTAAAGTTGTCTGCCCTTAGGAACCATGGGGAGACTTGTGTGGGGGTGCTTGACATATCCAAGACATTTGACCGTGTGTGGCTTGCATCACTGCTCTCCAAGCTCCCCTCCTTTGGGTTCCCTCCTTCTCTTTGCTTATTTATGTCTAGCATTCTTTCTAATCGTTCCATTTTGGCTGTTGTTGATGCTGCGACTTCTTCTTCCTTCTCTGTCAATAGTGGTGTTCTTCAGGGCTCTGTCTTGTCTCCTACTCTATTCCTACTTTTCATTAATGATCTTCTCAGTTGCTCGTCTTACCCTATCCATTCATATGCCGATGGCTCGACCTCCATTCTTCTACTCATTTTAAATCTGCTCCCTCCTTTGCATCTAGAGTTGCTTCTTGTCTTCATCTTTCCGATTCCATTCTTGCAGATCTGGATAGAATTTCCCAGTGGGGTCGTCTCAACCTTGTGAAATTCAACTCTTTAAAAACTCAACTTCTAGAAATCTCCCTCTCAAAGACACCTCCTAACTTTTCTATTTCTTTCGACGGTTCTCCAGTCTCTCCTGTTGACAATATAAATATTCTTGGCCTTAACATGAGCAAAAAAATGTGTTGGAAACCTCACATCACAATGGTTGCTAGGGCGACCTCAAAGAAGCTGGGAGTTCTGTTTAGACTGTGAGAATTTTTTTCTTCTTCGCAGTTACTCCAATTATACAAGGACCTCATCCGCCCTTGTATGGAGTACTGTTCTCATATCTGGGGTGGCTCAGGTTTCACCCGTCTTTTTGATAGGGTTGAATCTAAAAGACTTATAAACTGTTTTGCTCTTACAAATTCACTTGACCCTTTATCTATGAGACATGACGTTGGTGCCCTTTCTCTTTTCTATAGGTACTACAGCGGCAAATGTTCGAGGGAACTGTTCACTTGCATACCTCCACCTTTACGTCGTCCTCGTAGCACAAGGGGTGCATTGTCTGCACATAAATTTTGTGTAGACATAGGCAACTCCAGACTTGTTCGCTGTGGTGCCTCCTTCTTTCCAGCCACCTTTGTTTTGTGAAATTCTCTCCCACTCTCATCTTCTGTGTTTCCTGCTGAATTTAATCTCCATTCCTTTAAGGCCCACGTCTGTGAACACCTACGAAATTTGCGTTAGGTGGGGCTTGTGGGTTGTTTTATCTCTTCTATTGTTCTAGCACCCCCTCCTTGAATAAGGCTTTGCCCGTGAGCGGTGGTGATGTATATATATATATATATATATATATATATATATATATATATATATATATATATATATATATATATATATATATATATATATATATATAATATATATATATATAGTAATAAAAGACAACTTTTGTAGACAGTGCAGTGCAAGGTGGTACTAAGAAGAAACGAGGAGGAAATTGATGACGCTCTTTCTTATGTATATTTTTGAGGGGAAATGAGGAGAACCGCCATCTTTTGTGGCTATATTTATTTCTACTTTATGTTTTTCGGTAGTACTTACAGTTTTTCTTGAGGTTTATGGTTTTTACTTCTGGTTCCCATCCTCTCTCATGAGATAATTCTAGCATTTATCTTGCAATTTTCTAGCTTTTTCTAGCAACGGCCTAGGTCACGCCAACTTGTTACGAAGGGAGTGCTAGTGTCAGTGACAGCTGGCACAGAGGGTAAGACCTTATTACAGTAACACTCTGCAATATTGCAATGGTACAAGAAATCTTCGTTGATGACGTCACACACATATGCACAAGCTCACACACAAACACACACACCTGCCCCTCTTTCGCCACGGCACTGGATCATCTTGACAATATGATGCCATCCGTTCGCCATCGTGATTTTTTTACCACCTGTCCATTCCGTCATCTTGACCATCTAGCTTCCGCAATCTTAATCACGTGGAGTTGAATTTTTTTCCCCACTTCTCTTATGCAATCTTTGTAACATGGAATAATTTATTACTTTATTTATTATATAATCATGCCTACCTCATAGATCATATCTTCAAAATAATTCAATAGTATTTTTATATTAATTTATATCATTATTGATTTCAAATAAATTTCCTTTCCGTATTATTATAATGTCATCAGCATCACATGACAATGAATCCGTGATGGCACCCTTCCGGATGGAGAACCATCGCGATGCCATTTGTAACGCTGAATAAAGAGGGGCGCGCGCGATTGCATACATCTGCACAAACACAACATATTACTTACATATACCGATTTATATAACCTTTTAGTCTCGGTATGCCTTTGATAATGCTTTCGTGTCATACCTGATTTTCTTATACATGGGTCATCATGAATAAATAACCCTGAGTTTATATTTTGCATCTTTCATTTTTTCTTGTTCGAAGTTTTTTCTTCTCGAATAACTTTTCTTCAAGTAATTTTTATCCCAAGTAATATTTCGGACCTAATTTTTCTTTTTCTTTTCCAATTAGCTTTTTCATAAATTTATATGAATATTTCATACACTGATGCAATAAAACACATAATCATATATACACTCGGATACACTCGGACACACGTACATGTCCATTCCCGTGCATACTTACAAAAATCCTTAATCCATGTAGGGAAAACATGAAATATCAAGAATTCATAAACCAAAGTGAGGAAATTTATTACATATTCACTAACAACGAAATTATTCACATATAAATTTTAAATATTAAATATATTTATAATCTTATTAAAAGATACATTACTTTATGTGACACATTTTCTCTTTGGGGAACAACTTTAATTTCCAATTTCCTTATACCTAGAATGGCTAATATTTCCTCCAATGATATTTCCCAAATTTACCAATTCTGATATAAAAAATTGGTGAATATAATCATTCTCGGTTACACAAAATAGAAAAAAAACAACTTATAACTCAAAAGTAGTATTTATTTATAATTACTTTACACAATAGAGACCACAAAATATTTAGAAGTAAAAGGTTTTTCAGGATTTATGCTTATACAGTAAGTTGCTTTCACGAATCAACTCCCAAACATAGTCACCCATTATATTATCGTTATATGATCCTTGGTAGAGGCGTTCAATGTCCAGAATATGTTGGTGAAATCGCTCGACTTGCTCCTCTGATTAGGCTCCCATGTTTTTCTTTAATTTAGCAAGATGAGCATCAAGGATATACGTTTTTAGGGACATCTTGCAGCCCATTTTCCGGAAGTTCTTGACCAAGGTATCAAAAAACTCCTCACAGTTTTTAGCCTTGTGATTCCAAGGAAGCCACGAACCACTGCAACAGAGCTGCTCCATCCTGCTTTTTCCATCCTAGTGAGCTTCTTGGGGAATTCCTCGCACTCTATGATCTTTTTTATTTGCGGTTCGAAGAAGACACTGGCTTTAACCTTTGCCTTAGATAGCTTAGGGAAGCAGACGAAGGCTGAAGACACCTTATCTAGAGCTGCTGTTACAAACTGTTTCATGAGGCCTAATTTTTTGTGTAGAAGAGGAAATAATATTTTCTGGGGGTCCAGCAGAGGCTCCCATTTAACATTGTTCCTCTCTACACTGAACTCGGTCCGCTTTGGCCAATCCCGCCTTTCGTAGTGTTTCGCTGATGCCCTGCTATCCCAAAGACAAATGTAACATGGAAACTTGTTAAAGCTGCCTTGGAGACCCACAAGGAAGGCCACAATTTTGAGATCTCTGATAACCTCTCAATTGCGTTCTTCATATTTCAAGGCACTTAGCAATAGCTTCACGCTGCTGTAATACTTTTTGAGCTGCACCGAGTGAGCCAAGGGAAGAGATGGATAAATGTTCCGGTTATGAAGTAGCATAGCTTAGAGATTCTTCGATGAGTTATCATCTTGATTGGTGTAAAAAGCTGAAAAAGAGTGGTAACATTTTATCTGACTTGCGACTTTCGCACTTTCATCTTATAAATAAATTCCACTGCTTGAGCCTCGACGTCAAAAGTTCGGCATTGGACTTTGAGAGACCAAGATCTCTGATCAAGTCGTTGATATCTTCTTGCTTAGTAAAATAATGGTTTTTCCCCTCAGCTACACTATATTCAGGATCAACGACTTCATTGTCTTCGGATTGGCTGCTTTCTTCTGAAGATGTCTGTCCTCCCTTTGGAGAAATGGGTACAGAGAGCTCAGGATAGTGTGGCACTTGGGCAATGGATGACGGTAGGTCTGGATATATGATAGCAGGGGTAGTTTTTGCCAGTTCGGCGCTTGGAAGGGTCCACCAAACAGAAGAAGCAATTGCTGGAGTGGTCAGTTGGCTCTCTACATATTCGTGGGATTGTGAGTTGTTTCATGGCTCTATTTTCCTCCGTGTACCAACCTGCGAAAAAAAACAATATAAAAATATAAATATCTTTCACTCATTGTTGTTTGAAAAAAAATATTACACAAATTCAAACTTTCACTTTAAGATTCCATAGCTATCAAATTCAGAACAAGCCAAAAATTATATATTATATATATATATATATATAATATTATATATATATATATATATATATATATATTATATTATATATATATATATATATATATATATATATATATATTAGTGATGGTATCCGCATCCGCATCCGCACAAAAATCAACATCCGCATCCGCATCCGCATCCGCACTTTCGGAAATTCAACATCCGCATCCGCATCCGCACTTTCAAAAATTCAACATCCGCATCCGCATCCGCACTTCTCCAAATTCGACATCCGCATCCGCATCCGCATCCGCAAATTAGAAAATATGACATCCGATCCATCACTAATATATATATATATATATATATATATATATATATATATATATATATATATATATATATATATATATATATATATATATATATATATATATATATATATATATATATATATATATATATATATATATATATATATATATATATATATATATATATATATATATATATATATATATATATATATATATATATATATATATATATATATATATATATATATATATATGCGAATTGTAGATCAGGAGTGAGGGTGAAGAAAGAACTATCGGATTGGTTTAGCATAGGAGTGGGATTGAGACAGGGGTTTATAATATCTCCATGTTATTTAATCTTTGTATGAATGGTTTACTTAGAAAAATGGAGAGAGAGGGGAAGAGTATTACGTTGAGAAATATGGAGGGTGAATGTGAAGGGAATGTTTTACTTTTTGCAGATGATGCGGCATTTGTTGGTGGCAGAATCTGGAGAAAAGATGAGAATACTTGTGAGAGAGTTTGAAGGGAAATGTGCAAACAAGAGATTGAAATTCAATCCAGCGAAGAATAAAGTTATGAGGATTGGAGGTGGGGATGAGGAAATGTGGAGGGAGGAATTGGTTTGTAGAAGTGTGAGAATGGAAACTTGAGGAGGTGAATGAATTCAAATATCTAGTAATGTTGGGTGGAAGGTAAGGGTGGGACGGAAAAAGGAATAAAGAACAGAGTGGTAGAAGGAATGAAAGTATTGGGGGCCTAAGAAAAGTATGGAAGAAAGGAAAAATTTCGAAAGAAATAAAGATAAGAACGTTTGAATATATGTGTTCACCTTCTGTATTGTATGTGTGTGAAACATAGACGATAAGTGCTCGGTCGAGAAAAAGTTTCAATGTCTTTGAGATGAAAGATTTGAGAGCGATATATAAATTGAGAAGGATTGATAGAATTAGAAATGAAAGAATAAGGGAGATGTGTAAATGGAAGAAGGGTGTAATTGATAAAGAGGAGGAGAATGTGCTAAAATGGTTTGAACATATGTGAAGAATGAAAGAGAACAGAATGGTTGGCAAAGTACGTAGATCCGATGTAGATAGGGGAAGGGGGAGGGGAAGGCCGAAGTGGAGATGGATGGATGGAGTGAGAGTGATTTTGATGGAAGGAATTTGAGTTTAGACGAGGGTAGAAGATTTGTGGAGACAGAGATGGAGGGAGGTGGTGAAAGCGTTGAAAGGTAAGAATAGTTATGTTTGTAAGGGAATTGTGGCGGGCACCACCTCACGAAAGTGGGAAAGGTGATAGTGAAATATATATATATATATATATATATATATATATATATATATATATATATATATATATATATATATATATATATATATATATATATATATATATATATATATATATATATATATATATATAATTAACATCCGCATCCGCATCCTCATCAAAATTAACATCCGCATCCGCATCCGCATCCGAACTTTTCGAAAATTCAAAATCCGCATCCGCATCCGCATCCGCACTTCTCCAAAATTCAACATCCGCATCCGCATCCGCATCTGCAAATTGGAAAATATGACATCCGATCCATCACTAATATATATATATATCAATATTCAGAACAAAGCAAAAAAATAAATATTATATATATATATATATATATATATATATATATATATATATATATATATATATATATATATATATATATATATATATATATATATATATATACCTTCTAGAGTTCTTTTGCAAAGTTCGTAGGTGAAATGAGGTGCCCATTACTTTTCTTGGTCCGCCAAAATTTGCCAAATAGATCTCGAATGTTTTAGCAGATGTTTTCACTGGGTACTTTTTTGCTCGTGTCTTGATAAATTCACCGCAGACGTAACAAAATGCGTCTGCGGGATATTTGCAATCTCCTGATGACATCTGAGCTGAATGCACAAATGAAAGACAACATATCTCCACTTGAACATCTAATTGAAGACTGAACTAATCAACTAAGCATAGTGGTACTTGAGCTTACATTCTCTGTGTTTATTTCGTCATAGAAGTTGTTGAATGTTCAAGAAATAAAAATGTTCTGTGTATTTTAAAAGAAATTACTTTCTCTGAAATGCAAATAGATCAATTTGAAAATATCCATGTTAAGATAACAAAAGCAAAGTTTGAATGCAATAATATTAATTTTCTTTGCTTTCTAGACAGAAGCAATTAGGAAAAAATGCTTTCTAGATTATAATACCCGAAGCATTTTCACAATACAAAAATAGTATTGATACCGAATCATTATCTATAACGCTTAATAATTTCTAATATATATTTTAACAAGTTTCTTTTTTCACTCACAAATAGTTTATAATATGTTACATTACAAATTTTGGAAAGAACCTTATGATAATATGCATTAGTTATTTTCCTCCTTAAACGTTTCACATTAACCACGAATGTTTTTTTTCACTTTCACTAATACAAGAGGACTTCTTAGTAATCATTGTAGAATAAAAGACCCCTTATTTTCCATTAACACTATTTCAAAGTTCGTGCTTCAGTTCTTTTTTTTTTTTTTTTTTTTTTTAGCAGGATGAGTTGGTAGGGTTGAAATAGAGACTTTGTTTGTAGATTCCATACATCCAACCACAAGTGACTAAAACCTAGCAATTTACAAAAAAAATTATGAATTCCCATGTTGCTGCTATGAATCAGATGTGGTAGAGATAACAAAGAATATTTCTTAAATGATTTTGTTTAATTCTGACAGAAAGAATTAAATGAGAGAGGATCTCTTCGTACGCTTCCACACTACACAACGTTATAATTTTTATTATTTTACTAGTGTTCGCTGACTTTCGTAGGTTCAAGATTATGCTTCGATATGTTTTTGCATAGCTCCCAGTAACATAAGTCATGATATGATATTTGATAATATAGTTTTCCAAATTATCAAATCCTACTATATTGACATAGATCAATGGACCACGATCGGAAATATCGAAGTGACGGAATTTGCGATCATTAAAGTAAATAGTTTCTCTCATCGTTTTCTAAAGCGATAAGTAAACTTTTTTATGTTTTGCGAACTTGTGATACTTCTGAAAGGATTCCCGTAACTATGTAAACTTTTTAACTAATAATAATGTTGATGCAAGGCACTATGAGCAATACTGATATATTTTTCCAGGATTATCTTCTCCTTTTAAGTTTTGCTTAATTATTTTTTTAATATTTGATAGAAATTTTAGGTGTGCACCAAACGTGAGACAAAACCCGTGAGATGTAAGTACAAACATTTCTATCTCTTTTAATCTTCGCCAAATTTTTATGTCCACAATATTTGTATTAATCGGATTTACTTTTTTAAAAGAAATCCTGAAGAAACTATTTGACAGTAATGTGACTGTCTGTCCTAATTTTAAAATAATGTAAACCAAATGTTAAGATATATTAGCCTAAAGAAAATAGTAATTAAAGACAATTAAAATCTAAAGTTACTCACCGAATATCAAAATGAGATTCAAGCCAAATTTAATATATAAGTATAACTTTTAGGTATGTTTTCCTTAAAAAAGTTCTTTTAGGAAGTTGCGTCTTATGAACGTTAAAGACTATACTTAAATAAGTAAGTAATTAATAGACAAAAGGAACCTTTCTTAACTGAACAATTGCCATTCAAATATCAGGGTAATAAATCCCAACTCCAGTTACAAATTAGAACTTTAATACAGTTGAATGTCAAGGTAAGTCAAATTTTAAACCCCATTGAATGCCTAACAAATCTACTCCTTTGCTAATAATTAAAATCAAACAATACAAATTTATAAAGAGTAGACTGTCTAGAAGTCAAAGTTCCAAAATGGATACAAGAGCCCAAACTTATGTCCTAATACCTAAAAAAGACAATTAATATTCAAAGAAAGGTTATTAATTAGTTTTATACATTACGTTCTGGAAGACCTCTTCGATGTGGGTGATAATATTTTCAAAACGCACTTACATTTCAATTTTGTAGCTAACGTGGTCAGAGTTATAAGAGCAAGTGCCGGCCTAACTGCTTCAAAAAAGCCTCCAACATTTTTTTGTGTTGCCATTCAAAATGGGAACCTAGCTTTAGGGAAATTTTGATACTTCAAAAAATAAACCATAGTTTAAGTATTTCACTAAGAGGCAAATGTAAAAACCATAAATAGGTGTATCTTTTAAAGCAAAATGTAAGGAATTCCCAATATCCTCCCACAACAAGAATTTAAATTTTAATTTAAATTAAGGGAAAATTCAAAGTTAAATCAATAAAAGTAGAAATTAAGACCAACCATCAAAACATGCTATTTATTCTAACATGCATTTCTACAAAGTTAAATTCAAAATCATATTTAAAAGTTAAAATAAGTCTACATCTACCTTACAACTAAATACTACAAACTAACTTAAGTTTAAAAGCATATCAAATATAATTTTTACAAATCATCCAAATTTTCTTTCAGGAATCTCCTGAATTTTACAGCAGCCTTTCTTACAGGTCTTTTCTCAGAGCTTTGATTATGACTATCAGGCTGTCTAGTAACTGCTGAAGCAGGGGCAACTTCTTCAGATGAAGAATTATCAATTGCTGCCCTTTCCTCATTCTGACTCACCCCAGGGTGTGTTATGGATAGCTCCATAGGGAAAAGATTGCAAATTGAGTGGTGTGCCACCTTGCCATTGCTCTGTTTTACTTTGACAGACCTAATTATATTGTCATATCCTACCACTACTTCTATAACCTTTCCTAGCAACCAAAAGGGTCTAGGTTTATTTGGTAGTTTTATAAGGACAACATCGCCACACTTTATGCGATTAGTCCAAGAGCTCTGATACAAATTTCTGCTGTATTCTCGGAGACTTAGTAAGTATTGTTCATACCACAATCTCCGAAACTCTTCAAAGGCAATAAGTTGCTGGTCCAGACTCTCAAGGACATCTTTCCTATCCATTTCCCTCCAAGGGTCTTCCTCCAAGTCTCTAATGACCAAAGAAGAATTGCTATGCATTTTCAAAAAGGAATTGGGGGAAATGAATATTCAAATCATTTTCAGAATCTCTGTATGTCAGGGGTCTGGAGTTTATAGCATCTTGTATAGAAGATAAAGTGGTCAGTAATTCAAAATAAGAAAGGGTTTTAGTTTGTACCATTTTATATAAACAGCTTTTAACAGTACGGATCAGCCTTTCCCAAGCTGCTCTTATGAATGCTGCATAAAGGGGAATTTTTATATGTTTAATATGTAACTGAGTAAGATGATCACAAAATTCTTGGGAACTTAAAACATCACTAAGGATGTCTCCAGCTTTTACAAAGGCACGTGCATTATCAGAGTATAAATGAGAGGGGATAGTATATCTGTTACAAAACCTTTGAAAGGCAAGCAAGAAATTTTCAGTAGACATATCAGGAACAAGTTCCATATGCAGGGCTCTGATACTTAAACAAGTGAACAACAAAATATACATTTTGTGTTCATTGCCACTTTCTGGATCTTTAACCCAAATATGACCTGTAAAATCCACTCCCACATGATAAAAAGGCTTAATCAATGTTAGCTGATTTTTAGGTAAGTTGGTCAGTTTGGGGTAATTGTAACAGAGAGCATTGTATTTTTTACATAAAAAGCATGATGACAAAACAGTTTTAACAGCTTGCCTGGCTTGAGGTATCCAAAAGCCTTTATTTCTAATATGGTTAAGTGTAGTTTGAACCCCAAGATGCTGAACTTGTGAATGAGCAGTTTAATATTATTAAACGCGTAAAAGGGTGTACTTTTGCTAATAAAATAGGGTTGCAAATGTCATAATTAAAATGAAGTGATTTTGAAATCCTACCATGAGAACGGAGAATATTTTCTTTATCCATAAAGAGATCAAGGTGATTAACAAGAGGTGGAACTGGGTCAGATTTATTATTACCTTTCAGAAATTCTATTTCTTTCTTAAAGCATGCAAATTGCATACGCTTAACCCAATAAAGCAAAGCATATTTGGTAGGATCAGCATCTACTACTTTAATAAACCTAAATTTAAAAAGATAAGCAGTTAATCTTATTAATTTATTCAGATCAGAAAATTTTTCAATATCATACACATCTTTATCATCAATGGGATTGATAGAACTACAATTAACAGATAATTTAGTTTTGCATTCAGGAGGAATGCTCAACAAGTCATGCACTGGCCAATCAGCAAAATTATTGGATAAAAAGGGGGTCCATGTTCCCAGAAATGTTTAAGCTCATTGAACTTTTTAAATGTAACACCTTTTGTCAACAAATCAGCAGGGTTACTATTGGTATCAGTGTATCTAAAGAAAATAGGCACCTTAAATTCAGAAATTAATTCATTTTTTGCAAGCTCAATATCTTTAAGCCTATTCTTTACCATTTTAGACTTACTCTTAGGGTTATTTGTTAACAACCAGGTTAGCACTACTTGAGCATCAACTACAAAATTTATAAACTTAAATTTAATATCTTCAAATGAAGATAATATGTTAGGCAAACACTTAAAAGCCAGTACAACAGCCATTAATTCAAGACAAGGAATACTTAGCTCCTTTAAAGGAGCCATTTTAGTTTTTGCAAAAATTAAATCAGATAGGCCATCACAACAAGCATACATAACAAACCCATAAGATGTTTTGGAACTGTCACAGAATATGTGAACACCATATTCATTGTCCTTACTTGAGTACCATTCTTTTAAATGGCAACTTATAAGCCTCATTAAGAGAAGCAGCCACTTTTTTCCACTCATCTATAACTTCAGCACTCAAAACAGTATCCCAATCAACTTTAGGATTCAAGCTCCATATGTAGCGCATCAATATTTTATCCACTAACAGTAAGAGGCAGAACAAGACCTACAGGGTCAAAAACAGATGAAATAGCAGACAAAATAAGTCTTTTTGTGTTAGCCCTAATATCACAATCAACTTTTGAAACACTCATGGTATCATTTTCTAAATTATACTGATAGCCTAAAACTTTCTCTTCAGGGCAACCATGGCCAGCTAATCTGCCATCCGCTGCAAATTTAAAATTTAATTCAGGCAAGTTAGAATTCCAGCTTCTTAGAAAAAAGGAAGCTTCATCCATCCTCACACACGCTTCTTTATAAACATACTCTAATTCCTCACGATCATTACTGCTATAAAAGAAATTATCTACATAAAAATTTTTAGTTAACAGTTTTGAGCACAAATCATTGGGAAATTTAGAGGCATGGAATCGCATGACATAATGCAAAATAAATGGGCTACTGACAAACCCGAAAACCAAAGATGTGTACCGATAAGTAATGATTTTACCATTTTCTACCCAAAAGAAACAAAACCTATTCTTATCCTCTTCAGTCAGTAATTTAATAGCAAGAAAAGCTTGCTTGATATCAGCGAGCACAACATATTTGTTGCATCTAAATTTTAAAAGCAATTGCAATAGAGAGGACATTAGGTCAATGCCTGGGTAAGCAGCTTCATTAAGGGAAGGTAAGTTTTTGTGAGTTTTTAATGAGCAATTAAAGACAGGGCGAATTTTCGTAGTAACCTGAGCCTCCATTTTAATAACTGGCCTATGCGGAATAAAAGTAAAATTTGCATATTCAGATGGGTTTATATCCACCTTTTCAATTATACCATCAGCTAAATGCTGTTCAAAAACTCTTTTGTAATCTTCAAATAAATTTTTAGAATGCAAATCAGAAACAACTCTATCTAAAACCTTACGGGCAACATTAAAATTGGAAGGCACTTTGTCAACATCTTCTTTCCAATGGAAGTTTTACATAATAATGTTTATTTTTAAAAACAATGTTGTCATTAAATTCAGACACTTGCAAGATATCAGCTTTAGCCATATCTTCATCAATATTTTTAATCCCTAGGCTTTCAAGAGTAAATAAATTATCAAGTCCATGTTCCACTTCACTATCATCAAAAATACTCATCAAAGGATTAAAGTAAGAAACAGAGGGACTTAAAACTTGATTAACAAAAGAGGAAAGGGCAACATTTTCACAAGATACTCCTGTTCCATTAGTGATGGAGTTTAATTTAGCAATTTGGTCAGTATAAAGAAAATTTTAATATCCCCAAAGGGGACAATATCCTGACCAATTTTAAAACATGCACCATTCATGCATTTTTCAAACTTAAAGGGGGGCAAATATTGTAATAAATCAATACCAATTAAAGCATTTAACTCAACACATTCTTTATAATCATGCATTGCATTAATTCTATATCCAAGTTTATTCAAGTTTTCATAAGCAACCTTTTAAACCTGGTATCTTCAAATTTAATATCAAAAGATTCATCTATAAGCAAAGAAAAGGGAAATTGTTTTCTACCAGGTAAATCTATATCAAAAGAGCTAAGAAAGAAGGATTTTTCTTTAGAAGCAAGGAAATTGTTTTCAACCAGGTAAATCTATATCAAAAGAGCTAAGAAAGAAGGATTTTTCTTTAGAAGCATCAAGGTAAATCTATATCAAAAGAGCTAAGAAAGAAGGATTTTTCTTTAGAAGCAACAAAACTATGCACATCATAATTGACACTATGCAAAGATTTTAAATCTAACAATTGTTTAGCTGCTTTAGAGCTAACATAACTACGCTGGGACTTCCCGAGTCGATCAAGGCTAATACTTTACATTGTTTACCTCTTAGATGCAAAGTAATTTCTACAAAGGGAAGAAGATAGTTTTGTTCCCAATTACTATAGTTAATGCAAAGGTAAGACATAGTTTGACCATCATTCTTTTTAGAATGCCCCTTCTCACATAAAGCAGATATGTGGGTATGAAGGTTACAGTACATGCAGGCGTAATCTAAAAAGTTATCATGATGACCAGGACAATCTTCTGTCGCATGCTTAGAACTAGAGCAAAATCTACAAATATTTAATTGATCACAGCGTTGTAATCTAGATTCAAGGTCCGGGTAAGGCCGGACATTTATTCATAGTATGACCTGCACCACTACAAAATTTACAAGGGAAAACACGATTGGATGCATTAGTTTTACTATGAACATAATTAGATTTGGAAGATTTTTGGGTGGTCTTAAAGTTTTCTAGGGTAGCTTTAGTTTCACTATTACGGGAAAATTTATCATTACTACCTTTACTTTGGCTACCACTATTATTATTGGCAAATTTATTATACTTATGACCATTATTGTTATTCTTACTATTACCATTATTATAAGGCTTACCAAATCTATTATTCTTAAAGTTATTATTATCATGCTTAGGCTGATGCTGTGGTCTTTGCCCTAACTCCAAGCGTTTTAGTAAAGTGGGAGAATGTTCAAAAACTTCTAGGATACTAGGGTAATTGTTTTGAACTTTTTCAATAAGCGCATTCTTGAATTTTGGAGGTAACTTATAAATTATCATTGAACTGATAATTTTAAAACCTGGTGTCTCGGGAACAAGGAAATCAAAACCATATGACTTAAGGTCATAGGTCAAAACTTTCATTTCATTAAGATAACCCTTCAAAGCTGCTAGATTATTTTCTGGTGGGCACGGATTTCATATAACTGTTGAAAAATCTTCTCAACAATAAATTCTTTATCAAGGTACTCCGATTTCAAAATATCTAACGCAACTTTATAATTAGGTCCTTCAGGACTAAGATGCTTAACCATATCATAAGCGGTATGCCCTAAATTACTAATTAAATGAATAAGTTTTTCTTCATCAGAGTAAACAGCATTAGTATCAATAAGGGCTTTAAATTTCGCTAAGAATCGAGAGAAAGCTAACTTGTCATCCTCATCTCCTTCAAATCTACCTATATGAATAGGGGGTTCTTTAGCACTCCTATATAAACTTAAATTAGGCCTAGCCCTATCAGGAGTGTTAGCACTACTATTTTCAGAGGGGTTTACTGTGGGAGAAACTGATTCTTCGCTAGCAACAGATGGGGTTACTAGACTTGGCTAAATTATCCGCTATTAAAGAAATTTTGTCCTCGGTATCAATTTTATACTTGAAATGACGTATCACGATCACTAATGTAAAGTTCACGCAATGAATCAAACTTATTTATATTGGACAATATATTTTTATCTAATTTCTCTAGGGATTTAAGATAACCTTTTACTTCCGCTAATTTATCTTTTATAAATGACTCGCTCGCACCAGTTTCAATTTTATTTAATATCAACCTCACTCGATTTTTTAAATCTTCTCTTTCATTAATAAATGAACGGTTCAAAGACTGGCACTCTTCCATTTCAGACATTTTAAATGATACTTTAAAGTTAAACAATTAATGAAAACGCTTTAAAAGTTAAATTTCAATTTAAACGATACTCTAAAAGTTTACGAAATTCAGAAATACAAGGTGAGTAACAAGGTAAACTAAAAGGCTGATAAACAACGGTCTAATTACCTTCAAAAACACGAAACTTTTTTTTTAAGGAAAGTTAATCGGATTTACTTTTTAAAAGAAATCCTGAAGAAACTATTTGACAGTAATGTGACTGTCTGTCCTAATTTTAAAATAAAGTAAACCAAATATTAAGATATATTAGCCTAAAGAAAAAAATAATTAAAGACAATAAAAATCTAAAGTTACTCACCGAATATTAAAATGAGATTCAAGCCAAATTTAATATATAAGTATAACTTTTAGGTATGTTTTCCTTAAAAAAGTTCTTTTAGGAAGTTGCGTCTTATGAACGTTAAAGACTATACTTAAATAAGTAAGTAATTAATAGACAAAAGGAACCTTACTTAACTGAACAATTGCCATTCAAATATCAGGGTAATAAATCCCAACTCCAGTTACAAATTAGAACTTTAATACAGTTGAATGTCAAGGTAAGTCAAATTTTAAACCCCATTGAATGCCTAACAAATTTACTCCTTTGCTAATAAATAAAAACAAACAACACAAATTTATAAAGAGTAGACTGTCTAGAAGTCAAAGTTCCAAAATGGATACAAGAGCCCAAACTTATGTCCTAATACCTAAAAAAGACAATTAATATTCAAAGAAAGGTTATTAATTAGTTTATACATTACGTTCTGGAAGATCTTGTCGATGTGGGCGATAATATTTTCAAAAACGCACTTACATTTCAATTTTGTAGCTAACGTGGTCAGAGTTATAAGAGCAAGTGCCGGCCTAACTGCTTCAAAAAAGCCTCCAACATTTTTTGCGTTGCCATTCAAAATAGGAACCTAGCTTTAGGAAAATTTTGATACTTCAAAAAATAAACCATAGTTTAAGTATTTCACTAAGAGGCAAAATGTAAAAACCATAATTAGGTGTATCTTTTAAAGCAACATGTAAGGAATTCCCAATAGTATAACAGAATTTAGAAAATGTCATAATGATTTGTTTATTGTCTTTTTCTTTTCCCCCACTGATGATTTCATTCCAATGATTTAAGAGATTGCATGATTTAAATTTAGTACCAATCCAATCAGTAATATGCTGACATATTTGAAGTAGATCTTCAGAACTCATAAATAATCGAGAGCTCTCTTTGTGATCTAAATATTCAAGTCCTTCTAGTTTTTTTAATATATATTTAAGAAACTTTACTTTTCGGGATTATAATCTTTCACGCTACAAAATCTTCTATGGCTGTATATTGGCGTATATGACGTCACAGCTAGGCTGAAAATTGATTAGACAGTATTAAAAAATAAACCTCCTCGTGCGTTATGACGTCATGGCTAGGTATAAAGTTGATTGGACCTTTTAGCTGATATGAGTTCCAAGATATTTACTATTAAAATCTGTGATAAAGCATATGTGGTAAATCTGTTCTAACATAAATTTGCCTTAATATTTCATCACAATACGAGATTGGAGTTCTTTCGAGGAAGGAGTGTGGGAATGATTGTAGGGGACGGGGATGAAGTATTGGTCACTATTATCAGTCTCTCGTTGTGGGTTATAACGTCAGTAGGTAAGAGTTCCGAAATATTTACCTTAATATTTCATCACAAAAGGAGATAGGGGTTCTATCAAAGGAAGGAGGGGAGTTGAGAGTGATTGTGGTGAGAGGATACGGCATAAAAACAGCGGCTTCGCGAGTCCCTGAGTCAGTTTCTGTAACAATCACTTACTTTCAAGATGGAATCTCAGCGTGTTTTTAATTGTGTTAGAGTTCCCGAGCTTCTGAACTGGGAAATCGAGCATGAAGAAAGTATGTTTCCTTCTCAGAGGAGAACAAATGAAAAGCAACATTTCACTTGTACCAGTTTACCACCTTGTAAAAACATACCTCTCTTTATTTCGATGATTCGACTGAAATAAGTTTTTGATCTAATTCATTTCTGGAAAATACACGGAGAAGAAATATATTCATATTTGACACAAGTAATAAATGAAAAACGCGTCTTGGTAAATTTTAAAACAAGTTCTCAAACAGAAATTTTAGATGTAAAAGAATCAATATATTTAGATTGAAATATATTGATTAAAATAACCAAAATCTATTGTTTTACAATTACCAAAATCTCTTGTTTTACAATAAGAAGATCAGAACAAATAAATAGTTTTTTTTGAAATTACGATCTGAATTTGAAATAAAAATTTAAAAAGCTGAAAAATTCGAGGAGTACTTGGAGAAGTCAAATGAAATAATCTGAGATATGTATAAAATATTAGTAAATGAAGGCCCTAATCTAACAGCAGCAAAATAATGGAGAAGATTGACAGGATCGAATTTGGAAAACGATGAAACAATAAAGTATTGAAGTCACATATAAGGGATGCTGATATATTACATATTTCCGTTAATAGCATGCTTCATTAAGTAAATTTTCGTTGTAAAGAGGAGAAGCCGTAGCCCCCCCAAATGTGAGAACAGTACTCTATGCAAGGGCGAATAAGACCCTTATATAATTGGAGTAACTGATCAGAAGAAAAAATTAATCGCAACCTGAACAGAATTTCCAGCTTCTTAGAGGCCTCTTAGCAACCATTGTGATATATGATTTCCGAGACAGTTTATTGTTTATGTTTAGACCAAGAATGTTATTGTTATTTACAGGTGAGACGTGAGAGCCATCGAAGAGGATAGGAAAGTTAGGTGTTTTTGAAAGGGAGATATGAAAAAGTTGAGTTTTTAAAGAGTTGAATTTCACAAGGTTGCTAAAAAAAATCCCATCCTGATAAGCAAGAATAGAATCGAAAATTTGAAGACGAGAAGCAACTCAAGAAGCAAAAGAGGGAGCAGATTTGAAATGATTAGAAGAATGGAGAATTGAGTCATCAGCATAAGTCAACAGAGTTAGAAATGCAGTTCAGAAGATCGTTAATTGAAAGTAAGAATAAAGTTGGAGATGAAACAGAACCCTGAGGAACTCGACTATTGACAGAAAAAGATGAAGAGGTCGTTCCATATACAACTGCCAAAATGGAACGATCTGCGAGAAAACTATACAAGAGTAAGCAAAAGGAAGAAGGAGAAATTGAAACTTCAAAGGAGCTTGAAGAGCAGAGACGCATGCTATACCCGGTCGAAAGCCTTGGATATATCAAGCGCCACAACAAAAAACTCCCCAAAATAAATAATGGCAGAAGAACATAGATCAATAAGATAGGAAAGTGTGTCACCAGTTGACCTCGAGCGTCGAAAACCATACTGGTGATCTGAGAGAAGAGAATGAGACTCCAAATGATCCGGGAAATGAGAGTTGGGGAGAGTTTCAAAAATTTTGGACAGAATACAAGTGAGAGCTATAGGTCGAAAGATAGAAGAGTCAGAGCAGGTACGTTTTTCCGGGATTGGCTGAACAAATGCGCACTTGCAGCATTGAGAAAAAGTTTTAGTATTAAGGCATAGAGAGTGGAGTTGAATGAGGACAGGAGCTAACTCGGAAGCACACTCCCTCAAAACACGAGGGGGAATGCCATCCGGGCCACTGGCCTTCTCGACGTTCATAGATTTCAGGATCCCATGCACTCGATCATGAGTAATTACAGGTAGAGACATGGGATACCTGAGAGGAGAAGGAGTTGGAGGAAGGATGCCAGAATCGAGCAGGGTGGAATTAGATGAGTAAAGGAGGCCGAAGACATTAGCCTTTTCAGAGGGAGTATTTGCTACAGAGCCATCAGAGGGAATAAGAGAAATAAAGGCAGATTTACAGTAGCTATTAGAGATATTTTTGACAAGAAGCCAGAAATTCTTATCAGTAGAAGAGCCATGGAGGTCAGCGTACTTCCTTTTTGTGAAAGTACGCTTAGTCCGTTGAAGAGCATCCCTGCAACGATTCCGAGCTGAATGAAAATTAGCAAGAGTGATAGGAGAAGGAGAGTTTTTCCATTCACGATAAGCATTGTCTCTCCCGAAGGACAAGAGAACAATTGCCATCAAACCATGGATTTTGAGGAGAAAAAGATTTAGTTGAAGATGGAATGAACCTGCTCATCCCATCGACGATAACATACCCTACTTTTCAGCAGAGATCGAAGCTCCCTCAAGACAAAGCAAGATTCACTCCAATGATAGTTAGCAAAGAAGCAAAGCATTGCCCCCCAATTAGCCCGATTAAAGTGCCAGAAAGCGCGCTTAGGGCATGGTAGAGCTGTTGGAGATAAATCAGTATAATTAAGAGCTATAAGATTATGGTCAGAGTTACCGATATGAGGGAAAATGTTGTATTTATATCTAGAAGGATTAGGGGTGAAGGATATATATATATATATATATATATATATATATATATATATATATATATATATATATATATATATATATATATATATATATATATATATATATATATATATATATATATATATATATATATATATATATATATATATATATATATATATATATATATATATATATATATATATATATATATATATATATATATATATATATATATATATATATATGCAGTCAAATTAGAGAGGTTCGGTTTTGTACTCTGTATTCCTATAGCTTTCGAACTTTCGTTTACTACATCGTCCCGACAATCATTCTTTTGGGTATTTAATTTAGTACGCTCCACCTCTTCTAGGCTGGCTGCCCTAAGCCCCTACCATCTTGTAGTAAGCGTATGAACCCTTCCATGGTGAGACATTTCAATTGCGAAAATCATATCTGCATCTTCTGCCTCCTTGTCATTGACTGGGTTTCCTAAATACCTGGACAGGTAGTCGGCTAACACGTTTTCAGATCGTTTTATATGTTATAGCTCTACATCAATTTCTAATATAAAGGAAAAAATATTGTTTTTCAATTCAGTTCAACGCTGACGAGTCTACTTTTCTGTTGAACGACTGTTTGACAGAGAGTCTATCTGTGTGCATCCTCACCTTTCTTCCTAGCATGAGGTCTGAAAATTTGTTTAATGTCTTTTTAATCCAAGAAGTTCTTTCCTAAACACTGTAAAAACTCTCACGCGATTTTAAAACCAAGCTATAAAATCCCAAAGGTTTTCTCTTTCATTATTTAGAAAAATGTCACCTGCAGTAGCTACACCACTAGCATCGGTGTAGATAATTTGAGGAGTATCTCCTTCTTAGTACCCTAGCTCAACTACATCTTACAACGCTGACTAAGCTCCTTCAAATGCTAACTTCGAATCGCGCTTTCACTTTTTTTCTAGAACTGAAAGGTTTCTCTTTCAATTCACGCTTCAGTGGTTCTAGGATATGTGACAAATTCGGAATGCAAAAGCGAAAAAAGTTAAGTGACCCTAGAAATGACCGTTGCTTAATCATCTTAGGTTTTGAAATTCTCTTAATCACCTCGACTCTTTCGGTATTCGGATTCATGCCGTAACTGGAAATGTCGTATCCTAGGAAAGTTACTGGCCTTTCGCCAATCATGTTCTTTGATCCATTTAAATAAATTTTGCAGTAAGAAATCGTTCCAACACTTTCTCCAATAATTGTATATTTTCTTCTTCCCATTCGATAGCGATTAGTATTTCTTCTATGTACACAAACACCTTTGCATAAATCTGAGAAATGCACCTGTGAAATTAAAATGCCCCTCGACGATTGCATTGCAGCTAAAACTACCAAAAGGAGTATTTATTGTGAAGTACTTCTTACTGTCTTCATCCAATGGAAGATTATAAAAGGCTTTTGTTAGGTCCAGTTTGGTAAAGATTTTGCATTTGGCAATTATGGTAGCTAAGTCCCCGATGTTTGGGAGCGTGTAACAATCTCTAATTGAAATTGCATTTAGTTGCCTCAGGTCTGCAACTACTCTCACCTCCGTCTCATCGTAGTAGATATGGAGAAGACCCACTTGCTGTCGCTCCTCCTTATCACTCCGGCTTCGGGCAATTTTTGCAGCTCTGCCTCTGTTTTATTATTTAGACTAGCATGGAGTCGCAGTGCTTTAATATTGATGTGTCCACCTTTGACTTTAATTAGGTAGGGAAAATTATTTTTCACTTCTTGCTGTACTCTCACTAGTAGAGGACTAGCTACCTCCATCTGTGAGCTTTGGCCTGGAATGAAGTCACAACTTTCATTCAAATTTTCACTCCTACTACCACTGTTGCCAAATTTCGCCCATTCATTCATTTGCTCAATTTTTAATTTCAAGGTTAATTTTAGATGTGGAGTTTCAAATAAATGTTTAAAAGTATCAATAAACTGTACAAGAAGATAGAATAGGGCTGGTCGGAAAATTACAAGATAGTTTAAGAATACAGTCAGGAAGCTTACTAACTAATATTTCATTATTATTACAAGAGTTACCAACTAGTTTAATACAAAAATTTGTTTCAGCATCAATTAATATATTTTCCTTAAAATTTAAAATAAAACTGCTACCACATAAAAAATCTAAACCTAAAATCGGCATCGGTACATTCGCCTTTAACACTTCTTCTACCTTATAGAGTCGCCTCATGCCAATATCAACTCCTAAGGTCTCTGTTCTATACACCTCTATGGAGGTTTCATTTCAGCTTTAAGATCTTCATTATAAGACTCATTTTCTCCTTGCACGTGCAGGGACCACACTTAAAACGGCCCCAAAATCAATAACAAACATCCTATATTTTGTCTTCTGCTTTATAAAGAGGATAACTTCCTTTATTCATTTCTTTTAACGTAGTATTTCCCTTATTGTTCTCAATGCCCGACTTTACCTTTAAAATGGACGTGTCTTCTCTCCCTTGACCTATTTGCTCAGTTAACTTTCCATCAATTATAGTAATTTTATTATTATTGACCTGAAATTTTTCCTCTAGCATTCCTAGATAAAAATAAACACATTCGTTGCTTTCGCGATTTTGCTAATATTATTAGTGTTCATTATTATTACTGTCACTAATAACGTTATTTACATACTATTTTTATTATTATTATTATTATTATTATTATTATTATTATTATTATTATTATTATTATTATTATTATTATTATTATTATTATTATTATTATTATTATTATTATTATTATTATTATTATTATTATTATTATTATTATTATTATTATTATTATTATTATTATTATTATTATTATTATTATTATTATTATACTCTTTAAAGAACTCATTATTAAATTAACTTCTTTCTGTTTTGGTCTACATTCAATTTTTTCACGTAAGGTCTAGTGAATGTTCCGTTTATTATTATGACGTCGACGGCGCTTCCAAATCTCATTGTCTGCTTTCCTTTTTTATTCTGATGAAGTCTATTGGGAGTCATCTTTACTCGTTTCCCGAATTGCCATTTTAGAACTGTAATTTTTTTTCCATATATCTCCTCCGGTGAGCAAAGGCCGGAAGCCTACCAAATTCCATCCGGAGCTGGAAAAATCCTATTTTGACCGAAGGAGACCAACATGTCCAGATACACGGCGTTTGAAAGTATGAAAGTCAGAGGAAGTTAGGAAAACAGATAAAGGGAGTGTGTTCCAGACTTTAACAGTATGTAAGACTAAACATAACGGTTAAGTCTGGCTAGGAGAGTTGGATAGAGAAAGAATGAGTGTGTAGAAAGGCGTGTCGCACGAACTTTTCTCAATGGAGGAGGTATGCGACGAGAGAGTTCAGAAGAGCAATATCCGTTATATTAGCGATAGTAAAGAGAGAGTGACGCAACAATTCGACGGACAGAAAGAGATTGGAGAGTTAGTAAGAGCGGGAGAGTTGGTGAGAAGAAAAGCCCTAGACTCCACCTTCTCAAGGAGAGCTGCAAGAGTGGAACCATCCAGATGTGAAGAATACTCCATACAGGGGCGAACAACACCCCTATACAGAGAAAGCAACTGGGGCGGCATGAAATTATTCTGAAGGCGTCTCAGAACATCCAACCTCTTAGAATCTTGTTTAGAAAGGGAAGTAATGGGATCTTTCCAAGAAAGATCACAAGAAAAGGATACGCAAATGAAAGTTTAAATTGTGTGTTTTCGAAGAAGACATCATCATAGGAGTGGATAGGAGATGAGTTAATAGAAAGAAGCTCATTAATGAAAAGCTGAAAGAGTGTTGGGGATGGGACAGAACCCTGAGGAACACCACTATTAATAGGTTTAGAGGAAGAACTGTAGCCGTCTACAACAGCTGCTATTGAACGACCAGAAAGGAAATTAGAGAGAAGATCACAGAGAAAAGGATAGATACCAAAAAACGGAAGTTTAAAAATTAAAGCTTCGTGCCAGACTCTATCGAAGGCTTTCAATATGTCCAACGCGACAGCAAAGGATTCACCGAAATGCCGAAGAGCAGAGGACCAGGAGTCAGAAAGAAGGGAAAGAAGATCACCAGTAGAGCGTTTCTTACGAAAGCCATACTGGCGATCAGAGATAAGATTAGAAGAATTGAGATGTTTCCAAATCTTCCTGCTAAGGATAAATTCGAAAACTGTGGAGAGAACGAAAGTCAAAGAAATGGGACGGTAATTAGAGGGTTGAGAGGAGTCCTCCCTCTTCGGCAAGGCTGGATGAGCGAATGTTTCCAGCAAGATGGGAAGGTCGAAGTAGAGAGACATAGACGAAATAGTTTACCAAGGCAGGGTGCAAGCTCGGAAGCGCAAGTTTTGAGAACCGCATGAGGGATACCATCGGGACCGTACGCCTTCTTAGTATTAAGCTCAGAGAGATAAGAAATGACATCTTTAGAAGAAATTCTAATTTTAGGCATAAGTGAGTAGGAGGAGGTTGAAGGAGGATTTATAGCTCCGGAATCGTCTAAGGTTGAATTAGAGGCAAAATAGTTCAGCTTTAGAAGAAGGTAAAACGGCAGTTGTGCCGTCGTAAGTTACTTTAGGAGGGAAAGAGGAAGAAGCAAAGTTAGAGTTGACATTTTTTGCAAAATGCCAGAAAGAACGTGAAGTGGAACCAGAAAGATTATTGCATTTTTTACGGAGAAGACTTTTTAGTTTTCGATGGATAGATTTTGCACGATTCAGGGATGAAATATAAGCTGCGTGAGTTTTTGGAGTTTGAAATGGTGATAATCCCTGAAGGCAACATCCCTGCGGCGGATAGAGCGAGAATAAGCAGAGTTAAGTCAAGGTTTGTCAGGTTTAATAGAATGAAAACAAAATGGAATGTACCCCTCCATGACAGAAAGAATCATCTCGGTAATGCGTTCTGCACACTCCGAAGGACCCCTCCCACGGAAGCAATAATCATTCTACGGGAAATCAAAGAAGAACGACCTCAAGTCCGACCAGCTTATAGCACCGAAATGCCACAAACGTTTCCTTTCAAAAGAAGGGGGTCTTTCCTGCGGAAGACTTGAAGAGATAGAAGAGGATACAGAGATAAAAAAGTGATCGGAGGAACCCAAAGGAAGAAAGAGTTTAACAGTATATGGAGAAGGATTAGAAGATAGAAAAAGGTCTAAAATGTTGGGTTAATCTCCAAGACGATCAGGGATATGAGTAGGGAGCTGCATCAACTGCTCAATGTCGTTTTGGATAGCGAAATGGAAGGAAACTTCACCAGCTGTATAATGAAAACTAGAAGAAAGCTATTGGCGGTGGTGAACATTGAAATCATCTAATATGATATCAGATTTCAGATAAAGGAGAAGGAGAGGGAATGTGCTCTATTTTGGAGTTTAAATAGTCAAACAATTTAGATAGTCAGTAGGATTAGGAGGTAAATAAACAGAACAAATGAAATTAGTCGTAGAATGGCAAGAGAGCCTGAGTCACAAGGTGTGAAATTCGGAAGACTTCAAATTAGAGACACGAGAACAAACTACATCGTTGCTCACGTATGCACAACAACCACCATTGGCTGAAAATTGAGGATAGAGACAGTAGGAGGAAACAGAATAGGGTTTGCTGTTAGAGCACTCAAACATCTGAGTTTCGGTCAAGAATAAGAAGTGAGGTCTAGAAGAAGAGAGGTGATGTTCAACAAAGTGGAAATTGAAGTGCAGTCCGCGAATGTTGCAGAAATTAATGAAAAAAATAGACCGTCTATTAGGACAAGCTGGCTGCATAGTCTTAGTGGCACCGACCCCATCACCGGATACGACCAACTCCCAAGTGGTGACTGAGGAAGGGGTGGATGAGGAGCTATTTTTGGAATCCGACCTTCTGGGCTTCTCCGAGGCTACTGCTGGAGACGCCATTATTATTATTATTATTTTTTTTAAAGGGTGTAGTCTGTATTAGTGTTTTATGTGCGTGATGGAGAGCCTACTCCTTGTAGAAGAAGGTGAGCGCGAAAGGGAGCGAACCATTGGGCATCGGGATGAGATAGAAAGTACCCCTAACATCCCATATACCCAATGGAGCGTAATCTCATCACTCGGGAGCGCTACTTCCCTCCCCCGTAAAATTGGTCTCTCTCATTGGTTTATTTTCTTCCTTTATAAGGGGTGACATAGCACATTGTCTTAATTCACATCTATAACTTTTAAATCTATATTGTCGATGATAGGAAAAAAATCTCCATGTCCTTGAGTTCCTGCTGTGTTTCTGGCAGTGTTACTATATCTCTTCGTATTTGCCCTTCTGCCACGTCTTAGAAATTCCTCGTATCCTATTGAATTTTCCCTTTCATACCGGTCACTGTGTATTTTTTCTGCTACATAATTTACGTTTCATAATTTCTGAAGGACCTTTTATTAATTATGTTTTACATTCTCTGTCTTTAATTCTTTCTTGTTCACTGGATTTAGCATTTCGCGAAACAATCAAAGGAACGCTTGCCGCCATCCTTTGTTTCCGTGGGGGAAGAGGTTTTGCGATCCTTTGGGGATGCAGAACACTGTCTGCGACCGTGATATTTGTTTTATTGGTGCATTCTCGCCATAGTTTGAAGCGAAACTTGAATGAGGATTAGCATTTCTGAAAAACAGTTCTCTTATGAACTTCGCGTCTTTGTTCAACAATAATGAATAATTAGAGTGCACCAGTGCATTTCAAACTCGTTCCAAATATTCGAATGGCCTCTGGTCTGGCTTCAGCCCATGTTTGAAAACTAAGCATACACTCTCTC
>SEYY01003648.1:0-5000 GCA_009176605.1 Armadillidium nasatum
TATAAAATTTTATAGGAATTAGGGAAAAATCATGAAACAAAACCAAACTAAGTGCTGAGATGTTCCGAGACATGGCGTTTGAAGTGCAAATTGGACAAGGAAAGGATGAGATTGTGTGGAAAGACGAGCCCTACCAGTCTCGTCCTCCACAATGGAAGAGGTATGCGATTGAATTGTTTAAAAGATCAGTGTCCATTGTAACTGCAGTTGTATAGAGTGAATCAAATATTCGACTGGCAGAAAAAGATTTTCTAAAAAATTAAAATAAATAAATAAAAATTTGTATCTCTTATATATATATATTATAATTTATATAATATATATATAATATATATATATAATATATATATATATATAAATATATAATAATAATATATATACATTTCTCTATATATATTATAATATATATATATATATATATATATATTATATTATATAATATATAATATATATATATCGGTGATGAGGGAATCCAGCAACTTTTAAATCCGAATCCGAAACCTTCGAATACGAATCAAATCCGAATCTACCAAATTTTGAATTTCTAGAATTCGAATCCGAATCCATCCAATTTTGGAATTCTCGCATCCGGATCGAATCCTAATCTCAATCCACCCAATTTTGTCCTTCTCGAATCCGAATCTAGAATCCTCGAATCCGCATCCGTATCCATGAAAAAATAACCGAATCCGAATTCGGATTCACCCATCACTGGCTACCACACAACGCTCTCATCCCCGTACTCTCAAAAAAAAAGAAGATCGTAAATCAATTAGAAAAGAGAGTATGATTCTAGTAGACTTGACAGAATTTGACAGAATGATTCGACAGAAGGAAATAAAATTAAAGCTTATCCAGGAAACGAGAGTTGAGGACAGTTTCAAAGAATTTAGACATAATACAAGTGAGAGCTATAGGACGATAGTTAGAAGGATTAGAACTGCTACCTTTCTTCGTGATCGACTGAATAATATGCGTGCTTCCAGCAGAGAGAAAAAATATTAATATTAAGGCATAGAGAGTAGAATTAAATGAAGACAGACGAAAGCTCAGGCACACACTTCCTGAAAACAAGAGGAGAAATGCCATCCATAGATCTAAGAAGGAGAGGAGAGAGTAGGATGAGGTATGATAGAATTGTCCAGGGTGGAATTAGACAAAGAGGCTGAAGAGGCAGAAAAAGATTATTATAATCTTTTTCTGCCTTTTCAGAAAGGAGTGTTATGCGCAGTACAGTTAGAGAGATTAAGAGGCGGAAAGCAGATTTACAGAAGTTATTTGATATGCTTTTGGTAAGAGGGAAGAAATTTTTATCAACAGGAGAAAAAAGAAAACTGTTTAAATTTTTAAGTTACCGTAAACGAAAAGAATCGAATCCGAATCTGAATCCAGAACCCCTGAATCTGAATCGAATCTATCTGATTTTTGAATTTCTCGAATCCGAATCGAATCTCGATTTCACCTAATTTTTGAATTTCTCGAATCCGAATCCAGGACCTTCAAATTCGAATCGAATCCGAATCCATGGAAAGACCTTCGAATCTAAAACCGGAATCGGGTTCTTCATCACTGATTATATATATATATAATATATATATATTATATAATATATATATATAATATATATTATATATAAATATATATATATATATATATAATATATATATATATATTTATTATATATATATATATATATATATATATATATATAATATATATATATATATATATATATATATATATATATATAATATATATATATATATATATATATATATATATATATATATAATATATATATATATAATATATATATATATATATATATATATATATATATATATTGTTTTAAAATATGCAAAAGGTCATGCAAGTTTATGAAGCACCCTGTAGTGAAAACCAACTCTACTCTCTCTTTTGTTATAAATAATGATAGAAAAAAGAACACACGGCAGAAAAAAAGTAACTCCTCATTTTTTTTTTAACTCCAAAGAACACTAACTCTAAATGTACTTTTATATAAGTATCAAAATTGAATGGTGATGACTTCGTTCTTTTTTTTCTTCAGATCGTAGCATTGGGCAGTTTCGTTTTGCGTAAAGCATCGACTTTTGTCCATAAATTGGCGAGCGTAATGCGGAGGAAGATAGGAGACGTGTACTTGTCGGTCTAAATTGCCCTTCAAACCTATTTGAATACATACGAATTATTCAAAGAAATAAATTGTTATATAGAATTCTCTCTCTTGCTCTCTCTTTTTCTCTCATCACTTTCTCTCTCTCTCTCTCTCACTCTCTGTCTCTCTCTCTCTCTCTCCCTCCCTCACTCTCTGTCTGTCTCTCTCTCTTCTCTCTCTCTCTTTCTCTCTCTTTCATCACTTACTCTCTCTCCCTCCCTCTCTCACTTTCTCTCTCTCTTTTTCCTTGTCTCTCTCTCTTTAACACGTATAAATATTCGTATACTTTGCTTGGTTTTCAGACTGGTTTCATCGTCCTTGCAAATGTTGAATTTACAATCAAAAAGGATTTTATGTTACAGATATAAAACACACAGTTACAAGAATTAAAAATAAAATAAAAATATTTTATCGAAACTTGAAAGAAGAAGACAGAGAAATATATCCTTAAATATTCAGTGTTGAATATAAGTAATTTTCCCCGAGGTGAAGAATAAAGGGTTGGCGAATATAAAATTCGACGCAAAAAAAAAGGTAAATGAGATGAAGGCTTGCAAATTGTTCCATGATTAGACTTTAAGTTGAATAATATAAAAAATAAAATTTAGTTACACGTACTTCCGGTAGAGTTTTTATATTATAACAACGTATTTATGTCAAAAGAAGACATGGTAACATGACATCATGACATCGAGATAACATAGTGAGATAAAATATGATGAAAGACAACATAATAAGGTAATGACGTGATAATGACATGATAGCTTCAAGAGATCAAGAAATGATAACATAAGAGCATGACTATATGACAACTTTACAGCATGACTACATGACAACTTTGCAGCATGACGACATGTTACATAATCATCCGGTAAGTAATGCTTTTACAATATATTCAACATTATTCATACAGTAAACGAACAGATTTTATGTTGGTTTTGAATGTACAACTTTTCATATTTCACAATTGTAGAAAAACAATTAAATAGATTTCACATAACTTCTTTTCTTTACTGTTTTCACCATTTTTTTTTCTCGAATTGAACGACTTCAAATGCTGCGTATCCACCACTGGTGGAATCTTTGTGGGCCCCTGAAAGAGTTCCTTAATTCAACTACTACCGAAAAAGAGGAACACTTCTCAACCCACCATAACTTTTTTTTTTTTTTTTTTTTTTATTAAAAGTTCTACGTTACCCTATTTGTTTTCAAGCACGTGAGTCAATCACCCTACCGTTCGAGCCACGGTATTACCCTATTGCTTTAACCTCATTCCTGTTTTAAAAGTTTTAGAATCTATTCTTAACAGAAAGATTTAGAAACCATTTTAAATATCCTAATCTTATCTTAGATTAATAGTATAGCTTCCGTAAGAAGCTCTCTACTGGTCATCTTTAGTTTTTCTGTGACTTTTGGTCTTAGACATTATGATGAATTCTTTGTTGTAGTGCTAGACATTTCGAAAGCTTAATTAGATACAGTCTGGCACAAAGCTTTGATTTCTAAACTTCCCTCTTTCGGTATCTATACTCCTCTCTGTGACCTTCTTTCTAACTATTTTTTCCGGTCGTTCTGTTGTTGCTGTTGCAGATGAACATAGTTCATATTTTAAAACTAACAATAGAGGCGTTCCTATGGGTTTTGTTCTATCCTCAACTTTTTCCTCTTCTTTGTCGCATCAACTTCTATCGGCTCTTACTTACTAATTTCAATTCGAAAGACGATCGAATCAACAGCAATAGGCAGTGTTACAGAAGGTTCATCAACAACAAACTTCTTAACATTTTCATATAACTAATTAGGGCAAAGAAAACATGTTTGCTGTCATTGCCTCAAAAACTTAGTTCCTTGATCTTTTTACTCGAAATAATCTCTCACACAGCAAACATTTCTTTGAAAACAAAGAACTCAATCTTCATCTGTTCTTAATATTTTTGATTCTATGTATCGTGATCTTTCTTAGAAGAATTATATTATTCCTTTTATTAAACAAGTTTCTATGACGTTAGATGTTTTGAAACCCCATCAAACTTTTTCATGTTACCCTAGTTGTTTGCTCTTTACAGAGGTGTTGTTCACCCCTATATGGAGTATGTCTCACACATCTGGAATGGTTCCACTCACAAAGCTTTCCTTTAAATTGTGGAATTTAGGATATTTTGTTTTATTAACTGCCATTAACTCTTTCCAGTGTCTTTTTGCATATTAAACTGTTCCTTCATTTTCCCTATGCTAACGATATTTACATCGAACGCTACTCTTATGAACTCTTCAGTTGCATACCTTCTTCATGTAATGAGATTCGTGCAACATGTCTTTCCACACAGTCTGTCCAATTCTCTGACTCCAAACTTAACCGCATGCTTAATCTTTCATGTACTCCATCAGTAAAGATTCGTGTGACACGTCTTTCCACACAGTCTGTCCAATTCTCTGATCCTAAACTTAACAGCAATACTTAATCTTTCATGTACTCCACTGGTAAAGTCTAAAACCCACTCGTTATACAGTTTTATAACTTCTTTTGAACTACAAACTTTCGAGCTCCCTTTAATTAAAACAACATAGATTTAATATGATCCTTGTCCTGATCTTTTTTATTTTATTTTTGATATTTTGTTGAAATTTTTTTTTTTTTTTTTTTTTTTTTTTTTTTTTTATATTATATATATATATATATATATATATATATATATATATATATATATATATATATATATATATATATATATATATATATAATATATATATATAGATATATATTGAGAGAGAGAGAGAAGAGTTACATAGTGCCACAAGAAACGATAAAAATATTACAGATTAG
>SEYY01003648.1:10000-12500 GCA_009176605.1 Armadillidium nasatum
TTTCAGTTTACATTTGAAGTTATTTTCTGAAAAAGACGATTATAATTAATTATTAATAAATTTATTATTATTATTTATTATTATTATAGTAGTGGTAGTGGTAAAATTGTGAAACCTTTTATAACACAAAAGGTTTTCAAAAAATTTTCAAATTATTATTATATTTATTTTTGTTTGTCACATATAATTCATAGTGTTTATTCTTATATTTTATTTTTTATTTCCGTATATATTATTTATTTCCCAATTTCCGTTCCTCATCCATCTCATTTTCTCCCCTTCTTCCTATTTGTAATGAACGGTCAAATTTCTGTTGAATCTCGTCCCATTCTCCCCTTTTCCAAAGATGCAATTGAGAAAGCGGGAGAAAAGTCTAGGCTTCTAAAGCAGGAGAATAGCCTAGGCCCTAAGCGAGGCAAAGCCCCTTCATAAAAATAAAAGAGAAACCTCGAGGCGGAGTGACGTTCACGCAAAGTTCCAATTGATTTGAGTAAATTCTTGGATTTTACGAAGCCATTAAGGTTGACAGCCTAATGACTTCTTCACTCGTTTGCGTCCTTAATGACATGAAGTATTATCAACAGCTGAAAACGGAAACGTCGTTGGTGGATAAGCTGCTAAAAGTAATGGCAGGTTGCTACGTGACGTAATACAAAATAACTTTATACTTTTATAGTCGATTGATGGAGAAATGGCCAAATATTTTCGTGTACATATAATTATGTGTGATTTTACATTGCGTGTGCGTATTTGTTCGACAATGTATACATTTACTATTACAGTGAAACTAGGCTTAGACTATTTGATTCTGAAACTATTAGAGGTTTTAGATAATATATATATATATATATATATATATATATATATATATATATATATATATATATATATATATATATTTTATATTTTTTATAATATATATTTTATATATTCGATTAATAATCGGGGCGAATCAAAGGATCCAACGTTCCCAACAGACATGACCTGCATCTCCTCTTCAGGAGACTGTTATATTGGAGTTGCAGCTATTGTAGTATAATTTTTTGTTTTACACAACAATTAATATAGTATAAACAAGCACTCATATATATATATATATTATATATTTTATTATATATATATATATATATATATATATATATTATATATATATATATATATATAAATACGTTTATTTATAATCTTATATGACATTTCCTGTTTTGAATTCGGAAATATTTTTATGTAGAATTGACAGTTTTTTTTTATTCATATTCGTTACGTAGACAGTTAACTGTATTGCCGTAATTGTGGATTATTGCATTTTCTTGACTTTTAAAGACATTTGTTGCGATAAATCATTTTAGGTGTCAGAGACAAGGGACCTTAATAGGGGGGCCACCACTCTTAACAATCTAATCTAAGCCAAAGATTTTCACCGAAAGCCCTGGACGCTGCTCGAAAAAAAATTTTTTTATTTGAAAATAGCGAATTAAGAGTAGCCTAATTTTTAGGTAAATAATTATGGGTTATGGAGAGATAACGATATTTGGTAAAATTTAAAAAGTTGTCTGTTTTGTCGATATAACGAAAGACTGATATATCGATTCAATTTGATCTAAGTAATTAAAATAATTTTTATATATAATGTAATGTAACGTAACCTAACCTAGGCCTAACCTAACCAGACCTTAACCTAACCAAACCAAATGGTTATTATAATAATAATAAAAAAAAAACAATATATATATATAATATATATATCAATAATATATTATATAATATATATATATATATATATAATCGAAGCACCAGACATTTCTTTACAAAAATGTTTAATTTGTTGACTGATTGAATAAATTTTATTTTCAGTTTGAAAAAAAAAAATAAATAAAAAAAAAAAAAAATTTGTTTTTTGAAAAGGTGGATTTTTTTTCGAAATATTTTTTGACTTATTTTACTTTTTTTTTTTTTTTTTGAAAACTTTAATTAAAATTTAAATATTTTTTATAATGTTTTTTATAAATATTTTTGTTTTGAGAATTATATATATATATATATATATATAATATATATATATATATATATATATATATATATATATATATATATATATATATATATATATATATATATATGATGGTAAAATAAAAAAACCGAAAACGGGAACAAGTAATTTGACGAAAATTTATGCAAATGTTTTAGTGAAAAATAAAAATGAAATATTTATTACAAAAAAAATATTATAAAAAAAAAAAATAAAAAAAATGAAAAAAAACAAATTTGAATCAAATCGTAAAGAATTGAAAATAATAATAATAATTTCGAGAAATGTTTAAAAGAAAAAATTGACAAAAATAAATTGAAAATAAATTAATGTGAAATGTAATTATAAGTAATATAAATTTTGCGTTTGTCCACTCAAATTATGTCTTCTTGTCTTAAACCTTTTAAATTTATGATAATTGAGATATAGACGGCTTACACACACAAACACACACACACACACACACACACACAC
>SEYY01003648.1:15000-30000 GCA_009176605.1 Armadillidium nasatum
TAAAATGATAAAATTAAAATTATAAACTACACAAGTTTTCGAGACCATATCCAGGCCCCCTTGTTCAAGTGAGTTAAAAAAGAATGAAGAACGAGTGTTTATTTTTATTTTATTTTTTTTAAAATTAGTTCACATCTCACGAGCATTGGCACTATTCTAGGAGGGGAACTTTTCTAGGTAGTATTTATCTAGGATCCCCATGTGGGAACGAAGCGGCGCCCTCAAGCACGCGAGTCAATCACTCTACCGTTTGAGCCACGGTAGCTAACACCTATAAAAATCAAAACCTAGAAACTATGTATAAAAATTAATCTTAAAATTTTACAGTGCTGTTTAAGTAATAATTTATGCTATGAAGGGTTCAGAGTTAAAATGAACCAAGTCCATATTTTGCACTAACACTGCCATGGTAGAGTAAAAATGTTATACTTTATGTGTATAATAGTGAATCAAGTCCATGTAAATCAAATTTAATGTTAATTAAGTTCAATGTTAATTGATGTTAATGAACTTTGAGATTTGTTTTCTCAGAAATTAGTCTTATGGACTTTAACTCTGACCCCCCCCCTCCCGCCATATATTACTGGTAGGAGTATTTTCAAAAGAAAATATTAGTCCTATATTATTTCTTTAATAAAAGGAATAAAGAACTTTTAATAAATGCAAAGTGAATAAATATCATTTTGTGAATAAAGATTTGTGAATAGTGAATTTTCTTTAGTAAAATGTAACCATTGTGTTATACAAGCACTATTCACTTAATTGGCCATTGTTGTATCTTTTGTGCATACAAATGGTAATCAAATACCCAAGTAATTGAATTACTCCAACTCGAGTTATGGTACCATAGAGCAACCATTTGCAACTCGGTCTTGAGGCAAAATCTCTTCTATCTTGTCTCTCGTTTGAGACGTCTTAAAAAACTTGTTTTTTATTGGTTCTTTCAAACACTGTTACATGAAGTACATTATTATTATTATTTTAAAATTATATATTGATTTTTAATTACAAATAAATATTATAATTTATTAAAAAAGTCAACCTAATTTATATTATTATATATATATATATATATATATATATATATATATATATATATATATATATATATATATATATATATATATATATATATATATATATATATATATATATATATATATATATATATACTTGAAAAAAAGACGAACGGTCATTTTCTGATACGTGCAATGTTGCATTGCATTCTCAGAGACCTTCCTGACCTTTTTTGTCTGTTCATGAACCCCGTGGGCCACTGGCTCCCTGAACCCCTGGCTCCATGGCCCTCTGGCCCCCCCTCCGATTCGAATCAATTACTGCCGGATTGAACAGCAAAAAAAAGCGTCAGGAAAGAGAATGAGGTGAACGTAGCAATTTTGCAAACTCAGGTAACTTCCTGATACCGGTTTTGTGGTGGTTCACGGTGCCCCCATGGGCTCCTTCCCACTGACATGATGTAAATCCCCCAAAACGATGTCAGGAAAGAGCATGAGGTCAATTTGAGCGGAGTGGTTTGTAATTGCAAATCAAAATCCCGTTAGTCTTTTTTTTTCAGTTAAAAGTGCGTACCTTACTACTTTATATATATATGGCGATACTGCGTACTATACTATATTATATACTTATATATATATATATATATATATATATATATATATATATATATATATATATATATATATATATATATATATATATATATATAAGCAAGTGCTTTATATTAGTGTTTGCTGTGTGTGTATGTATTTGTCCTTAAAGTCACTTAAACGTCTTCTCTCTGTCATTTATATGTCACAGACTTGTTTTAAGAGTCACACATGTAGTTAAGAAATTATTACTTAAATACATTAACAATATATTTGACGGCTATATCAACTTACTGTCTCAACCAGCGTCCTAATGTACTTATATATATATATATATATATATATATATATATATATATATATATATATATATATATATATATATATATATATATATATATATATATATATATATATATATATATATATATATATATATATATATGTGTGTGTGTGTGTGTGTGTGTGTGTGTGTGTGTGTGTGTGCGTGTGTGTATGTATGTGCGTGTGTGTGTATGTATATGCGTGTAAGTGGCGTAGGTGTATACACAGGAATCATGTGTTGAGATGCTATTTTTAATGTCTTTATTAATGGTGCTATTAAGGGAGAATTTAAAGAAGGCTTTCTGACATACGTCCCACATTTAGAGAATCATAAATAAAGGTTGTAAAAACTTTATTAACCAAAGTATTGGTTACAAAAAAAAAAAAAAAAAAAAAAAAAAAAAAAAAAAAATTTGAGAACCCTTACACCCCAACCCATCCCACCCACCCTCCTTATGTTAATATTCTTTCCAAAGGTTTTTTACATTAGCGTTTGTTTTGTGTTATATATGTAAAGGCTTGTGGTGGTTATATATATATATATATATATATATATATATATATATATATATATATATATATATATATATATATATATATATATATATATATATATATATATATATATATATATATATATATATATATATATATATATATATATATATATGATATATATATATATATATATATATATATATATATATATATATATATATATATATAACGATTGCACTCTCAATATACAATAAATTATTTCATAATAGTCCTAAACTTACAATCATATACAGTATATATTTAAAATAAAATCATTAACGTGCACTCTCAATATACAATAAATTATTTCATAATAGTCCTAAACTTACAATCATATACAGTATATATTTAAAATAAAATCATTAACGTCTGGAAACAGGTCTCTACCTTTTTTTAAGTGATAAATGCAACAATATATTAAAAATGAAAGCAAAAAGTAAAAATCAAAACTCAGTTTCTGTGAGCATGACCTGGTAACTAACTTATAAATCCATGAACCGATAACAACGTCTTTAAACTTGGTTTGTGGTTTGCATGAACACGGCATGGCAGCTGTTATAAATCCTCATGAACCGCTAACAAAGTTTTTAAACTTGGTTTCTATGAACACGACCTAGCAATGAACCTCATGAACCGATAACAACGCCTTTAAATTTGGTTTACATAAACAGGACTTGGCAACTGTTATAAATCCTCATGAACTGATAACAACGTATTTAAACTTGGTTTACATGAACACGACCTGGTAAATAAATTTAAATGTTCATGAACCGATAACCCCATATTTAACTTGGTTTCCATGAACACGATCTAGGAACTGAGTTATAAATCCTCATGAACACGTCCTGGCAACTAAGTTACAAATCCTCATGAACAAGACCTGGCAACTAAGTTACAAATCCTCATAAACAAGACCTGGCAACTAAGTTTTAAATCCAGATAGACAAGTAACAACGTCTTTTTAAAAGGTGGATTATTCATTGCTATGTTAATTGTTAAAGAGAGAGAGCTTCACCAGCTCTTGGAGCGAACGGATCGTTCGCTTAAAGGATCCTTTCTTATTGTTCGAACAATTCATATTATTAATAACAAAAGCTTCAAATAATTTTCAACAATTTAATATCTTGGAGAGAAAAATGTACGAGACATTTTCCAAGTTTCTGACACAATATTCAAGTCTCTTAAAGTTAACCAATTTTGAGTATAAATCCTCAGTCTTCAGAAGGTACGATTGTTGAAACTTTTGAAATCATTTGTCTCGCCTAAATAAATAAATAAATCAATTTATACGTACTGCAATATAACATTTTTAATGGCTGAACCAAATTTATATTCTTTGGGATATATTTTTTCAGAATCTAAAACATTCTGATGACTCAGTGAATTTTTTACTTTTTTACTTTGAAGAACTTTTTTTTCAACATTTTTGTAATATTTTCCCTTAACTATTAATATAAAGTTTATTTTTAAACATAACTGAGATATTTGAAAGAAAGAAATAGAATAATTTTTTATGCAATTTATCTCGTTATCAAGAACTGTGGACAAGGAATTTTAAAAACACGTAAAAATTGTCCTATTTCAAAGCCTAGTTACGGATAACCAATTTACTTATGAATTTGTATAGATCTCCTTTCAAAACACATTTAAAAAAACTACGTCGCTGATTTTTGAATGTACAAACAAAACATTCAAAAATGGGTTAAATTTTCATTTCTAGGTTTTTCAAAAATGGATTTTATTGATGGTAAAAAAAAGAAAAAAGAAAGAAAGAAAGAAAAATAAGTTTCGTAGTTCATAGCACCTTTTATGTTCTAATTTTCAGACGACTATGTAATGCTGGGGCCTGGGGAGTACTAGAACTCCCCAACTCTGGGTGAAAAGTAAATTGTAAATGAGCAACTCATAAAAATATATCAAACTTTGTAAAATTTTTCATACAGCAATAACTTATAACAATATATTTAGATCCAAGGAGGGAGTGAAAATTCAAAATATATTTATCTCTCTACGTAATATATATATATATATATATATATATATATATATATATATATATATATATATATATATATATATATATATATATATATATATATATATATATATATATATATATATATATATATATATATATAGGCCAGACTTCAGTTTGAGCTAGCTACATATTTAAAAAACTACTTAACGTACGTAAAAAAGGATTACATTTTTAGAATCCTTGTCGAATTTCAGGTAGGAAACATTGGGAAATAAAAAATAAATTCTTATAATAATAAAGTTTGTATAAGTAAAGTTTACTTTTTATTAACTCGATAGAATCGTACGTCAGGCAACGTCACTTTTTTTTCTTGAATTTTGCCGAAATTTGAATAACTAAAATTTCGCTAATGACTAACAAAATTGTAAAATATGTTAAATATATATATATATATATATATATATATATATATATATATATATATATATATATATATATATATATATATATATATATATATATATATATATATATATATATATAGGGTGTAATACATCAGTTAGGCTTGCATACGGTGGCCATTTTCGGTCGTTCAGGTTCCATAAAGTCGAATTAGGTTTGCTAGTTCGTAGCTTATCGTACACAATCATGTTTTTTTTTTTTTTTATTTGCAAAAATTTTACACTTCCTACCTGAAATTCGACAAGGATTCTAAAAGTATAATCCTTTCTTACGTACGTTAAGTAGTTTTTAAATATGTAGCTAGCTCAAACTGAAAGTCTGACCATATATATATATATATATATATATATATATATATATATATATATATATATATATATATATATATATATATATATATATATATATATATATATATATATATATATATATATATATATATATATGCCCAACCAATATTGTTATACAAGAAGAAATAACTATTATATTCTTCTAAACAAATTGTATAAAAAAAAGAAAAAGAATAAAATAAATAAGTTTAATTTCCAACCGTTTGAACCAAAACGTGTATAAATATACAATTTATACATGTATACGTATATATTTATCGCTGTGTTTACACTATTCGATAGAAAAGGCAATAAGAGTTAGCAAATTACCGTGGTTGGGCTTTGATGATTTCAACTTTGTTATCAGAGATTAGTGCTCAAAAAACTGCTCGTAAAGGACCGCATTTCAAATAAACAAAAAAATTCTGCCAAAAACTCAATAAGGGAATGGTCCCTCTGAACATATTATTATTAGTAGTAGTAGTAATAGTAGTAGTAGTAGGTCCCTCTGAACATATTATTATTATTATTAGTAGTAGTAGTAGCAGGTCCCTCTGAACAAATTATTATTATTAAATTATTATTATTATTATTATTATTATTATTAGTAGTAGTAGTGGTAGTAGGACTAATTGCCGCAGCAGCAGTTGTACTGCAATATAAATTCTTATCTTAACTGTTATCCTGTACTTTAATTTATTATATATATATATATATATATATATATATATATATATATATATATATATATATATATATATATATATATATATATATATATATATATATATATATGTAGTGGCTTCGTAGCTCAGTCGATCGAGCACTCGCCTAGCAAGTGAGTGATCCAGGGTTCGAGACCTGGTTGGAGTAAAGAAATTTGGGCAGTTCTCTCTTCCGCTTAAGCCCACCCACTATGCGTAGTAAGTACACTAGCGGAATGCTTGCTGCAAGTGGAATCAAAATCGGCATCAGTGATAGGACTCTCTAGCCAGCGGATGTTTGCCGTCGGCCCGTGAAACCGTTGGTTTATCCTTTAATGAACCTACTGACAGGGCTAATAACCCTTCATGGGGGAGGATATATATATATATATATATATATATATATATATATATATATATATATATATATATATATATATATATATATATATATATATATATATATATATATATATATATATATATATATATACAGGGGCTTATTTAAGATATGGCTAACTGGGCAGTCATTTGCCCCAGGGTTGTGAATTTATTTACTAATCAAGAGATTAGAAAAATATGATAAATTATGACTACTTCTGCTACTATTTAAGGTACGCGTAAACTTGGTAGTTATTTATAAATATAAATATTTACAATAAATATATTAAAATATTATAAAATTAGTAATAAGTTTTTTCCATTCAAAAACTTACTTTATTGATTTTTTTATGCATATATATTGGCTTTTGAATTGGAAAATTATAATTAAAAATACCAATTTTATATGATTTGAATGAGATCGAAAATATAAATATATAATTTATTAATAATATAATATTAAAGTATAAAAAGGTCACAGTAATTAAAACATCAAAATATTCCACGTTTTAGATCATCTTTTCACAACTGGGTCCACGTGGACCCTCAGGGAACCACAGAAGTTTTGGCGGGGTCCTCAAGGAAAATTTTTATATTTGATTAGGAATATTACATATGAGTAGATGGGGTTCACATACATAAAGTTAGGACTCAGGGGTCCAGGGGTTCACATACGTAAAGTTAGGACTCAGGGGGTCCAGGGGTTCACATACATAAAGTTAGGACTCAGGGGGTCCAGGGGTCCACATACGTAAAGTTAGGACTCAGGGGTCCGGGGGTCCACATACGTAAAGTTAGAACTCAGGAGGTCCACAAGCAAAAAAAAAAAGGGTGGGAACCTCTGGTTTAGTTGTACTTGGCATCCTTTTTTTCCTCTTTATTTTATTTTTATTCTTTTATGAAACTGAGGAGCGTTTACCTAAATTATGGCATTAATATGCAAGCATAGATTCCATTTCCTGTTATTTTCGCTTCGTTTGCATATTCACAATTAGTTGAAAGAAATCGACAAATGAGTCTGAGGATTGTTCTCGTTACTTATAATAGACGAACTAATATTCTCCAAGAACTTGGGTTTCTGCAAGTCAAACAAATTTTATGCTGACACTGATGCAATACAGAGTCGAATACGCTATCTTCGAGAAATTTTGCTAATTTGAAGTGAACAGAAAAACTCTTTTAGATTTTGCATATTGCTAGTTTCCTATAGAAGATACGTAAACAAAAAGTGGAAGTACATAACACTGACAAAAATGTCATCAAACCAAGTTTAATGTGTGAAGATAATTAAAAACATATTCAATATGAGAAAGATGTAAAACTTGCTCTGATTGAAAAAGGTATCAACTTTTAAATCTCCATAAATTCAACAAATGAAATTGGTTGTAAGTTATATATTTTAAAAGCTACTTCATATTATCTTATGTTTCTTCCATATGAAAAATATAATCTATCGTAAATACCATTACATTGATTTTATATAACAACACTGAAATATTTTTTTTTATGAATCTGTAAAAAATTTCGAATTACCTACATTACAAATGATGTTAAGGGCTGCTATTAGGTCATACTATCATTGCAAGCAACCAAGCCTCCTTCCACTGAAAATGAAGTAACAGAATTTTTGGGCAGAGTCAGGATTTTAATTCAAACTGCGTGAAGATTCTGCTTCTATAGTTCGGAACTTTTTAATTTTGCCTTACTTTTGGGCAACACGAACTCTCTTATAAGACTATTCTTATAAGACTTATTCTTATACTTTTTGTTATATAAAAAAAAGGTGGTGGTGAAAATTGAAAATATTTTACAGTATTTGATGGTTCGCTCTCTGATAAGACCATTCTGTTTTTGTTATATAGAAAAGGTGGTGGTGAAAATTGGAAATATTTTACAGTATTTTGATGGTTCACGTGTCTTTATTAGCCGAAGTATCAACTTCATTTTCTGATTCAAAGGAAAAAAAAAATCATCATAGATTTTATGAACATGTCAATGAGATATAATTGTAATTTATAGAGTTAATTATTAGATTTTAGCATCAGCTTCATTTTCAACAGACTAAAACTAGCAAGATTTGACTAGTTACATCTAAAAAGTAACTTCATACAAAATTGAAATAACGTAATAATTGTTAATAAAAAAGTATTGATGATACTGTTACAACTACTACTACTACTCCTAATAATAATGAGTAATAATAATAATGACAATCACAACCAAATATAAATAAAATTATTATTATTATTATTATTAAGAATATAAAGTATCATTTGATTTATTACCAGATAATTTATTCACTTCATGTCTCCATGTATTTTAATGTAAACAGGATGATCAAATAACTTGAATATATATATATATATATATATATATATATATATATATATATATATATATATATATATATATATATATATATATATATATATATATATATATATATATATATATATATATATATATATATATATATATATATGGGGAACGGACTTAAAATCTGGCGTTAGTTCTACAAAGTCACAAAAGATAACACCAAAAGTCTTCCTATAGAAGATCATGGTGGGTTTCTAGCAGGCCACATTAAAAAATGATTTGTGTCCACTCTTCCTTTAGGAGGACATGCCTTACATTAGGAGGACATCACTTCGGCCTAAAGTTGTTCTCCATATTTAACTTCTAAAGCCATGAACCAGTTATGATTGGTATACTAGTGAGACTATCATAGGAGGACATTCTTTCCATTAGAAGGACGCGTCTTACATTAGGAGGACACCACTTCATCCTAAAGTTGTTACTCCCTTTTTTGACGTCAGCCTAAACTTCCAAAGCCAGGAACCAATTACGATTGATATACTTGTGAAGCTATTAGGAGGACCTGCTTTCCATCAAAGAGGACACGCCTTTAGTCAAAAGTTGTTTCCAATTTTTAACTTATAAAACCAGAAACCAGTTTATGCTTTCACTAGTAAAAATAACCAAGAAAGATATAATGTTAGTCTGTTTGTTAAAAACTGTCACATATTTAAGAGTAAAACCTTGTTAAAATTATATTGTGTTGAGGTTTTTATGAAATAGCGTATAAAGTTTCTTCATAAGTAAAATGCACGCGATATTATTATTATTATTTTTATTATTATTATTATTATTTGGGAGCTTCGCCATATTATATTACATTATTTTTCCTTTTATGTTACTTTGTGTTATATATTGATACAGACCGGAAACACAATATATTTAACATTGTACTGTATATTAATACATATTTTTTTTTTTTGTATTCTTATTATGGAAATAAATTGTAATATAATTCAATACTTCACAATGAATTCACACACACATACACACACGCAGACCCTTTATTTGTTCGAAGGGATACACAAGGTGTTCAGATTTGTTTGTATAGATTTCAAGGGCATTTTGGGATTTATTGCAGATTTTAAAATGGGGACAACTTAAAAGATTTGATGTAGGTTTATTTTGGTACTGTTTCACAGAACTGGCTTTACTTAGGTCTGCCATTTTGTAACTTAAAGTTCGAGAATAATTCGTAATTTGGGGGCCGATATGGGGTGTCGAAGTAGGAGTTAAAGCATGAATTCAAACTTTTTCCTTCTCGGGGTCCTTGCAAAGTTTTTTCGAAAGCGATAGGCTGTGTCGATGTTGTACGTTGAAAGGTTATCGATTATACACAACAAATATTATTGTGGAAAATCAATTTTTAGGATTTTTTTTTTTTTGGCATAGAACTGACTTCCTTAATGTCATATTGGAGTGACTAGGAAACAACTTTGTTCTTTATAGAATAACTTCATTAAAAAAATTTAATAATTTTAAATTAATAATAATTAATTAAAATTATTTATTATTTTTTTGCCTTACATAATAAAAATGAAAAACTGTATTTTATCTTTTCATTTAAATGTCTTTTCTCTTTTTCTCACTCACTCTCTCTCTCTCACTTCGCTGTCAACATTAATGGAAATGAATTAAGTCTATAAAGGGAACATGTTGGTTCAAAGGGCGGCGCCCTCAGAGCACCACACGGCACGTCAACTTCGTCACTGAAGGTTGAACATATTCTGATGGGGATATTAGCAAAATGCTGACGAAGTGTAAATTTCGAATCGATTCCCTCAGAACTAAGAAACAAATTACACCCACACCCCCTATATATATATATATATATATATATATATATATATATATATATATATATATATATATATATATATATATATATATATATATATATATATATATATATATATATATATATATATATATGTGTGTGTGTGTGTGTTATGCGAACATATTTAATTAGTGATGATTATTATAGTTTGGTAAAAGCTGATTACTATAGTTTAGGGACTGGTTAGTGGTTCTTACACACTACAGAGCAGTTTTTAGGGGGTGAGCAAGGGGTGGGGGTGAAGTTTGCGAGGGAAGAGGGTGAGTGAATTTGGAATGCATTAAATTGGTGACATCGAGCTAAAAATTTTTAATGTTGAATTTCCTATTTAGAAAAAAAAAAAAAATCGTAAAATAAACAAATATAAATGCAATAAAAATTCTGTTAAAGAAATAAAATAATGTTGTTTTAAGTCCTTTTTACGTTATTTGGTCAACCTCTTGAGAAAAAAAAAGAAATTCTCCTCTTCAATTTGAAAAGATTTCATTATATTTTTTTTAAACAAAAAATTTAGGGGAATACTTTTCAAATTTAGGGGAATACTTTTTTCAATAGATCTTTTTATGTAGAAAAAAATGTCATTAAAATTTAATAGTATACCATAAAATTGAAATAAAAATACCACAACGATATAAATCATCCCGGAAGTTAATCATAAAATTTGAATAAAAATACCACAGAGGAGAAGTCGTCCTTGGGGAACTTGAAACTCTAACTGAAGAAGTCGGGAATAGAGATCGTTTGTTTTCAGAGAGATTGTGGAAAGTGATTGAAAATTGATCAAATTCTCATTTGGTTTATAAAGTTTAAATACTTTAACTTATAATTGGAATGAAAATATAATAGAGTAAGAGTATGTCTTCTCTGAACACAGAACTGTACTCTTAATGCTACTGTAAAATTTAGTAGTACTCGGTATATTTTCATAATCTCAGATGGCAACGTTGGGGTGCCAACCTTATTGGAAATAACTGAATTGCATGGAGGTTTTTACCTCATCTAATATCCTTGCCACTTCTTTCTCATTTTCTCGATTAGTTCTTTAAATTAAGATACAACGAGGCGAACGAAATAAACAAAAAAGGATAGAGTAAAGAGACAACTTACACATCACATCCACATATTACAAAAATAAAAAAAAGAAAGAAAGGAAAAAAGCATCAAACATATGCTTCCATTTTGTCAGAGACAGGAAATATTTGGTTCTCCTTAGAGACTGTACTTGTGGCCTGAAAATTTCCGTCTGTTTTATTTCAGAGATAATATACCCAGTTATTACCCATTCACATAGATAGATCATGGATAATTTTTAAATATTTTATTTTACTCATTTGTTTTCTATCCTTACTTTGGCCATTTAAATATACATTTTAAAAAAAAAATTATTATTAATACTACAGTATATGCATGGCATAGGAACATTTTTCAATTGGGGCGGACCCCCGACCTAATGAATGGTGAATGTTTTTTCGTGAAATTGCAAAGGTATATATATATATATATATATATATATATATATATATATATATATATATATATATATATATATATATATATATATAATATATATATATATATATATATATATATATATATATATATATATATATATATATGGTGGAAATAACTTGAGCTCTTTATCCCAGTAAAGTTTAATACTTGTGAAAAACCTACTACTAAAGCTCCTAAAGGAATTAAAAATAAAAATAAAATAAATTAAGCGGAAGGGAATGAAGTGACGATACGCTTCGTAAATGACCAATAAGGTGGCAGTTTGATGTTCAAATTTCCCGCCACTTTTAACTGTTACGAGCCTCATAAATCGGGCGGCTAATGTGAGTCTGTGCTCCTGTTATGTGCCACTAATGTGAAATATAGCAGTCATTTCATGGGCTCAAATGTAAAGGGAAATGAGAATGTGAGGGAGCAATGGGAGAGAAATGAGAGCAAAAAGGGAAGGAAAGAGAGAGAGAGAGAGAGAGAGAGAGAGAGAGAGAGAGAGAGAGAGAGAGAGAGAGAGAGAGAGAGAAAAAAAAAAATATACGGTAAAAGAAGAGTGTGTGTTTATCAAAGAGACTCGAGAAAATCTCTCTTTGAGAGAGACTCGTGAAAGTTCTTATTCTGAGAGACACGAGAGAGAGAGAGAGAAAACTTCTCATTTAAGAGTAGAGAAAACTTCTCATTTGGAGACGCTTCCTTTCTTCATCCTTTTGAAATAACTTATAAAGAGAGGAACGCTTGAGAAGGGAAAAAGTTTCTTTTAATCTTAACTCTTCTTCTTCTTCTTCTTTTGCCTTTGTTTATATTTTCTTTCAACTTTAGTAATATCGAACAAACTTTGAGCTTTAAATCGACTTAGATTAATATTATTAGAGAAAGTCTCCCCGCCACCAAAAACAAAAACCATCCTCCCATTTCGTATGAATCATTAAACTAAATTTGATGTATACAAGACACCACCAAATTTAATGATACGTAGCAACGAAAAAGAGTTTTTAAAAGAGTTTTCAGTTCCAAGAACATTTAATTTTCTGGTACAAATAGTCGAAAAATTCATTGCTAAAAGGAAAAAAAAAATATAATAAGAAACATGTTCAATAAAATTGTCACAATAATAAAAGTTACGAGCGAGTCTGTAATTAAAGAGTCAAGTTATCTATCTTTTTATCGCTGCATTAAAGAGTTTCGTGAAAGATGAGATATAAAGCAAGCTCAGTTACATATATATATATATATATATATATATATATATATATATATATATATATATATATATATATATATATATATATATATATATATATATATATATATATATATATATATATATATATATAATACATGGAAGTTTAGAGGTAAAACTCTATGCTTTTGTGCTATAGTGCCCGGGTTCGATACCCCTATAGCAAACTTTAAACTTCGATGTTTAATGAATATTTGATCTGCGAGAGTGTTAGCAGACTTTAATTATTACCTTATATATATATATATATATATATATATATATATATATATATATATATATATATATATATATATATATATATATATATATATATATATATATATATATATATGTGTGTGTGTGTGTGTGTGTGTGTGTGTAATTTTTGGTCCTTTATAGTACAATCTTAGAAATATTAATTTCTAAATTATATCATAAAGTAAGTTTTAATATTTTTAGACTTTATGATGGATTTGTTCAGGTTTCCGAAAATTCAATGTCAAATAAAATTTATGGATTTACATAATGGAAATACTTGAACGTGAAAAATTGAAGTGGAAGTCCTGTTACGATTTTCACTCTAACCCTTTTAGGTAAGTGAAAGAAGGTGCAGTCATTCTTACTCCATTGTGCAAACTATCAAATTCCTCCTGTGGAAACTGTGGTTGAACTTCATAGTTGCCTCGTTACGTCACCAGATGTCTCTTCAAAATAAAAACTGTCTGTAGGGTTAATCGGTAATTTTTGTATAGTAATAACGTCGTTCGTTAGGTAAACTTTATTTCGAAGAAAAATGAGTGACCCTATGACGTCAGTAGTATAGCACGCGCTTTCTCAGGGTGCCAGATTTAGCTACTTTTCGAAAAATCTGGCAACCTATGCCAAAACGGGATTTTGATTTGCAATGCAAATCACTCCGCTCAAATTGACCTCACGCTCTTTCCTGGTGATAAAAAAATATTTTTAAATATTATTCTTATTCTCGCAAACTACTTTCATTATCATGACGATTTCCAAACCTTAAAACCAATTAACAGTCACCAAGCTGCAAAAAAATGTCCCAATGAATGTCACAACGAAATTTTTAACGTAGAAAAGAGACATTACTTCCAAGAAAGAAGCTTCATCAATTTATTTTACTAGTAAAAGAAAGAGCTATATTACTAATATAAAAAAGTAGCTTCACCAATTTATTTTCTAATAGGAAAAGATACATTGATAATAAGAAAGTAACTTCATCAATATTTTTTTTCTAATAAAAAAAAAATAATTGAAAAAAAATTCGTGAATTTTTTTTTTCACTTTTCTGTTGGGACATGCAATAAATCAGCATTTTTGTGTGTGTATTATCATCATCATCATTATTTTTATTATTATTATTATTATTAAAACATTAAATTCTCTGAATAATTCATGCCCTGTACCCTTAAAAAGTGTAAAAAATTCAAGAAAATTTATTTTCAATTTGAACAAACACACAACAAATAAATATAAAAGTTGAAAATAAATACAGTCTATAAATTTAAAAATCTCTTGAGTAACGAGATAGTATTTACTCATCAAGTCTCATTAAACTTTATATATATATATATATATATATATATATATATATATATATATATATATATATATATATATATATATATATATATATATATATATATATATATATATATATATATATATATATATATATATATATATATATATATATATATATATATATATATATATATATATATATATATATATATTATATAT